>PNEQ01000810.1:104333-124276 GCA_003012365.1 Medauroidea extradentata
TAAAAAATTAGTTATGCAATTAAAGTACGCTTAGCACAGTGGACTGGACAAATATGTTTGTATTTGATGTTTTAAAGATGAACAGTGAATATAGTACAATATAGAATATAGTATGACCTTCAATTAACACGTAACTAAAAGTTATTACTCTTTTCTATAGTACACGCGGGCGAAGCCGCAAAGGGACAGCTAGTATAATATATGATTAAGTCAGACTTGTTTTGTGTAGTTTTTAACTTAAAAAAAAAATTTCCCAGAACAGTATTTACAGGGATACCAATATACGCGCACGCTGATTTTACAGACGAAGACTGATAGCGACTCCTATTACCGCAGTTTTTTTATCGCTGCCTATTTGGAGGCGAAGTAGCGATAAAGATTACAATGAAGCGAGCTAGGGAGGGAGTCAGACAATTTTATTGTATTATTAATATTTGAACCGTAACATTTATTCAAATTCTACTATCCAAATTTTCTGTTCGACATAGTATAGGATATATTATTGGTAAACTGTTTGACATAAATAATAATTAAATATTTTATTAATTGGTTTTGCAGAATCATTGCAAGGGAATTCTTGATAGTTAATCTATAATTCTCTTGCAATGATTCTGCATGACCCATTAATGAAAGATTACATTATTATTTATGTCAAACGGTTTACCAAGAAGGTATCCTGTGCTATGTAGAAGAGAAAATTTGGATAGTACAATTTCAATAAATGTTACTGCTCAAAAACTAATAATACAATAAAATTGTCTGACACTCTCCCTTAATGCATGACGGTATCCTGTAATTGCTTTAAAATCTGTACCAAAGTGTATTATACAATCCTTCTTCGATTAAGATCCGTAGCAGTCTATAAACCGTATAATTTTCGGTTGTGTTAAACTTTGTTTTGTATCATCTTAGAGAACTCGGAAATAGTATTTTCAATGTGCGGGAGGTTTTGCAGAAAAAAAAATTGTGAATGGGTCCTCTACTGGAATGCCTCTCTCTCCCCGCTCCCTTCTCACTTTCCCGTGGATATGTACATAAAGCTTAACATTTCGCACAGCTTTTGATTACTCAGAAGTAGTTGGCATGCACGTTTGCAGAACGGAATCCATATTTACAATTTATGTTTTTGTAAGGTACGTTATGACTTAACGCATCTCGTTTTCATTCTCAAGTGTTAAGTTTTGTGTGCGTTCGAATAGTATTACCAACTCTACTCTTGTATGACACTAGGAAACTTTGGAAATTGATAGTTCTGCACATGTCCTATGCATTTAAAATTGAAGGATAAAATGTCTTAATGATGACTGTTGTTATTAGTTAGAAACGCTCTGTATGTGTATATATGTATGTATATTTATATGTGTGTGTATGTGTATATATATAGCCTACGTACACATATAAATATATATATAGCCTACGTACATATATACATACATATACAGTATACAGGATGGCTACAGGCAGGGTAAACCTGGAAATGTCAGTGAAATTTGATGTCTCAGGGAAAACAGGGAAATGTCAGGAGATTCAGGCATTGTGCAGGGAATTTTGTTGAAAACAAATTGTCGGTTTGTCATTTAATACAGTAATTTGATTCATTCATCTAAATAAAAAATTATTATATTCTGGTTGACATAAAGTTTTAAATTTGGTCTTCATTTAAATATTACGATTTTACGTTGGTTACACTGGGAAAATCACACAAAGTAAAAATTTCAAAGTGATATTATGATGAATGACTGTTCAAAATAAACTTGATTCTTCGTCGGAAGAATTTAAATGTTTCTTCTAAAAGTATATATGCTGCACATGAAATGACTGCTGTGGTAGTAGTATGCAGACATAGTAGTTTTATTAGGCCTATATTTTTTGTGAGATTTGGTGCAACTATGCGAACTTTGTTTAAAATATACCTGTTTTGGGAAAGTGGTATTTAACACAAGTACACTACCAAATTCTGTACCTGTGATGAGTTATTTGATGTCATCGTCATATTATTTAATTTAAGGCATACTAACATTAGATTTAATTTACATTTGGTTGTTGTGATTTCTGGGGTAAAATATTTCAGTTAAACGAATGTCAAGAGAATTTTTTGGCAGGAACTCTACCTACAGAAAGAACTACTACACGATGTTTCAAAAATTAAGTTCCTGAATACTGTTTTAACTGTTATCATAAATAACAATAAAACAGAGGTTTTGAACTGATGGCTACACCATTAGTTTCTTAATGTTATTTGTTTACTTTCGACGTTTTCCACTTAAAACTAATGAACATCTCTTCCCGATGGAATCCGGGCAGTAACAAAGATGGTAGCTAATTGACGATAGTAAGCTTGCATCATTACTTATATATCTAATATCAGTGACATCCGTAAAAATTTAAACTTCAAACGAGCACTTTACAAGACGAAAAATGTTTATCTTCACAGTTACAGTCCACGTTTCTTCGAGGAACTATCACGTCTTAGGAAGGTACAGTAATCGTGTTAGGCACGTGAAATTTAAGTTAGCTATAGTACATTTAGTTTTATATCTCCGAATTTAGATGCGCGAATTCAGTTTTTGGTTTTGTATAGACTAAATTGGCCTACCACAGTGCAGTGATTGTTTTCCGACTCGAATTCTTCCTCTCATTTAGCGTATAACACCTAGCATGTAGTCAAATATCTCACCATCTTTTCAGTGCAGCAATATGTCTTCTTTTTATCCATTAAGTTTATTTATCCTTTTTGAGTTCTGGTTATAGTCTTTTTTTCCTATCACCGAAGTTTAGAGTTGCCTGGCCTGTTCTAGTGCACGAATCTCATCCGTGTACCCAATAGACTGGGATATGTGGGAATTACATTGAAACATTGAGCCCCAAAAAATAGCCTGCACACGGCCTCGTGGCATTTAGGTTGTCGTGAGTTTCGTTGTTAAGTATAGTGTATTAGGTCTATCTTGCTCACTGTTCGGAAACAAATATTTCGGGAGGTGAGTGATTGTGAAAAATTGTGACAATTATGTATTACGTCGTATAGTCAAAGCTGAACTCGTAAAGGTGATATTCGCACCTGAAATTTAGCGATTTTTTTGCAAGATATCGGCAGCAGGAAGTTAACAGACTGACATATAAGGAAAATGGTGACGTGACCCATGTGCTTCAGAGAGAATGCTGCTGCGGGCAATGATCGATTCCAGGAAATTTTGTTGCCGCAACAAAAAAGTTTCTGCTTCACTTCATACGATCCCAGTCGAGTTTTACGGATATTCATTATATAAATAGTGATTATATTCTCTGTGATGTATCACGAAAACTTTGAATCACTGTACAAGATCGAGGATAGCCGACGTAAATTGTTGACCACTACATTACTAAGAGTTGGTTTGGTTACCCAAGAAGTATCAGGCGAGATGATGTGAGATTCCCATGGCCGTTCACAAAAATGAATGAACACAGGGCCGTAGATAGGATTTGTGTTATGGTTTAGAGGGGGGGGGGGGGTTCCCGCAAACCTGAGAATGTTTAGTAGTAGTAGGGGGGATTCTCCCAAATCTAAGAATGTTAAGGGGTCCGCCTCGTTGCCATAAAATCACACTGCAGCGTGTTTGAAGAAAAAGTTTTACACCGAAACTAATACACGTGTGTTCACGCCGTTTCTCTACGGAAAGAACACACACTTCAGACGACTGCCCTTAAGTACTTTCAAGACAACACACGTATTAGAAATCCCCTTTTAGGGCACGTCAAAATGTGTTAAAACGGGGTTTTCAGGCTGCTATAGCGGAAAATATACTAGCCGAATACATGTGAAACCACTTAAGGGTAGTGTATTGGACTTTAGTAAAGTGATTTCACCACTTAGTTCCATGGGAAAATTTTTTTTTTCGCGAAGACCGCACGCCTTAAGCGTAGAGGCGACGTACCGTTGTATGGCCCATACGACGTCGCCCTTAGCATCATACCTCACTCACACAAACACATGTGTCACGAGGCGGACGCCCTTAAGAAGTAACACCAATAACGCCCCCTTCCCTAACACAATAAAGCGGTTAGTCCGGAGGCTCTCCCGGGAAAATTTGTATTTCAAGGTGCAAAGCGGTGCTATTGTATTAGTTTCATAAAGTTAGTGTAGTGGGGGTTGACTCCATAGACCCTCCCCCACCTTTTTATTTTCCAACCCGGCTACGTCCCTGAGGAACACGAAACAGTTTAGCGTAAAAATTCCGAACTCGAACGGGGGCCAACATCGAGAGAGTGAAAATCCAGTTTGACTTTTTAACACGGAGTCATCCTAGGTTGAGAATTACGTAGTTTAGGGAAGAGATATTTGCTCTCTAGCCGAACAGTGATCTGCGTGACAGGATTCTGATTTTTAAAGATAGTTTTGTCGTGTTTGAACCGTCGCTAGTTCGTCCTTTAGCTGCCACCAAGGCTGCATGTTTTGAAAACAAAGCGCGCAATCATTAGACTCTGAACTAAATACAATAGTAGTGTTGGTGTTGTTTTCTTTGTTTGACAGAAAACTGCAGCTAAGATTATAAAAAAATGGAATTATTATTTTGAACTATATTAGAATGCCAAGACTTGCTGCTTGTACTTTCTTAATTTTGACATTCAAGTTATTTGGATCTGTGCTATCCATTGGGTTCAATTGTCCCTTCGTGTAGTGAACGAGCAAATGGTTGACGTGTGCTCACTATGTTAACCGAGCGAGAGGAAATACGACGGTGACACATCGAACTCGCATTCTGGAGGACCCGGGTTCGAGTCCCGAATCCGACCATATTTATTTCGGTTTTCCAAAATAGTTCCACGCGAATAATGGGATGATTCTTTAATGGAGGTCGTAACAGATTACTTGCTCTGTTCCTGTTATTGTGTTACCGTCTGTAATGACCGCGCTTTTGCCTCGATGTCCTTGTAATAGGAACGTATAATTAATTTTTTTGTAATTGATACCTTACAAGATAAGAGTTCAAAGTTAATGATCTAATAGCTGTTGTGGAGTTAGCTGCAAGCTTAAAAATACAGTTTTGGTGTCAGGTGTCATTGAAAGCAAACGTACGGGATTAGGGAATCACTTCACGATAAATTAGATTAACACGTTTATGAAGTAGGCAATTGTTAACGTTCGCGTAGTTAATATGTGGTATGCATAGGAAACGTGCAGTGCAATTTTTGCTGCAACACCTTAGTTTTTTAAATAGGGCACATAATTCAGCGCCCAAAGGATCAATTTAAGACTGTAGATTTCTCTAAGCTTATTTTTAAAAAATCCAGACAGTAGTTTTTGCAAACTGAGAAAAATTTCTCTAGCAACGTAGTTTTTAACACCAATATCTGACGCCGGAATCTCGTACATTAAATTGCGGCACAAGAAAAACAACAAATGCACCATTCTGGATAAATGTTTGCGTATAAAGTTGGCAAATATTTTCTGGGGTTTCAAAAACGTGTAGATTTCACTTGATGTTTTCAGTGTTTTTGTATCTACCGCACACTCTTTAAGCTTAATACGTGAATTAAGACATTGCTGATAGGGTGTATTCTTAGAATAACAGTGAGTGTGTCCCAATTTTCTGCACGAAATTGTTTTTAGACTGTGTCTTTTTGTAACCAAACATAAAATCTCCTGTAATCCAGTTGCGGGTGACAAGAAGGCCTGTCCGAAGACCGGGCAAGTCGGAAGCACCCGGAGAAAACGCGGTGCGCGCTGGCATCAGGCCGGTTGGGTCGCGACTGTGGCGCGCGCGGCTACGTCGCCGACCCTCTTTCCCGCCGGCACTGACCTAGTCAACTCCGCGCGTCGTCTGCCTTCCCCCTCCCCCTCTCGCGGGGCGGTATGTTCCCACCTCTACTTGCCATGCGCTGGGACCGGCGCCTGCCTGGCCGTCGTCCGTTCTGGGACGCATCGCACCCACGTGAAGTCCTTCCTCCCGCGCTGGGTCACGGGTCCGGAGTCCGCGCGGTTTTTACAAGTGCCTTTCGTTCATGTGAAATATAGGCATAATAATTATATTTTGGTTTTGGTATCGGTATCAGACTACTATTAATATCTCTTCAGCCCCTGTTTACGTATTGGTGTAGATCTACGTGTTGCACAGGAAGATAATACGCAAACATTGGGGGGGGGGGGGGCGCTTGACGCAGTGGCCAGAGCACTCGTCTCCCACCGGATTCGATTACCGGCGGGATTGGTCCCTGGATTTTCGCATATGGGAATCGTGCCGAACGATTTCGCTGGTCAGTGGGTTATCTCATGGATCTCCTGTTTCCCCCGCCCCCGGCGCTTCTCCTTACTCACGTCATGTTATCTGAAAACCTAGATGTTAATTTTTGACCAAAATCTCATTCACTTTGTGACTATGATCTGTACAAGGCGATGTTTAGTATCCAATAACATCAAGTCTCTCCTTTGTGTGAAATTCATGAGCAAACCTTTATTTTAAGTGTCGGTTACTTTAGCGACACCTTAAGCAATACGTTAAAACCTATTTGGGACTGAAATGTAAGGTGTTGCCTACCTGGAAACCCTGGTGAGAGCAAGGATATGGATTTATATGTTAAATTATATTGGAGGGGCTCCGTGTCGTGTCACGATATCGCTTTAGGACTGGAACCACTTTCGTCATTGAGATGAGGAAAGTGTTGTTACAAGAGTAAACTAGTGGCGAAAAATAAAAGTATGTTTTAAAGTGTTTCTTTAGAATTTGGAGAAAAAGTCCTAGGCGTTTTCACGGTGTTCAAAGAAAATGAAATGAAAAATCACAGTGGTTAGCAAAAAAGTCAGTGGTGGAATACATGCGGGTTAGACAGGTAAGAACAGGTGGTTCGCGATAGTGCGCAGTTTTAAAGCCTTCCTAAAGTTTTTTTTTCTCCAAGTCATTTTGCACTTTTATGTCACTATGCATAGCACCCTTTAGGAATAAAGTGTATGGTTCTACTGTACTCGGAAGTTAACATCTGAGTCTACGATAAAACAAGTTTGGCATTAGTATTCTAGGTCTTCAAACGTGCTTACTAAACCCCATAAAGCCTTTAAATATGTGTATATAGCTAACGAAAAGTACAATACGCAGGACCAGAAAAAAAAAGGTTAATTTTCATATAATGTCCATGTCCTTGATTTTTGAAATCTGGCAAGTTTTTTCCGAATCGTCTGTACATGGTTTCACTCCCCCTTTGTGCTTTGTTCATTTATTGGAAAATGTTTGTTTGTCAGCGCGATTGGCTTTTCCCTTTCCATTGCGACATTAAATTATAGATACAGAGTTTGTGATGCAGAGCAACATGATTTAAATGAATTGCTGGCTTCATTTTTTTAATATAATTTTTTAGCACTAGAGGATATGGAGCAAAAAATTCCTACCGCAAATGTCACCTGTTGAAAAATTCGGACGCCAGTTAGTATTTGGCAGGGCAAAAGTTTCAGCTTTTATTGATGTAGCTTGTAACGTATGTGTTATATTTCCAATCTATACCAAGACCTAATTCAGAGTTGACTTAAATTGGATTGCATCTGAACTGTTGGTTGGATTTCGTAACTGGTCTGAAAGTGACAGTGAAATTAAACGGATATATATAGAAACCTACCTTTTAGTGCCACACGAAATCTCTGATGGAACGAACTATTTATAAAAATTCAGCTTCATATGCAAAGAAATTAAAGTGACATAATAATTGTCAGGTATAGGTATGCTACAAGTGCGTTAAATTTCACTGTAGTAGTAAAGGATTGTGTAATGAAATTTTTTACAGTTGGAAGTACACATTAGTTTACCTTCTCGTAATCTGAAGTATCACTACTCTGAATAAACATGTTCGGTCACAAATGAGTATATGTCTAATTCATGTTTGTAAGTAGGTTTGTGCTGTTGTTTTACATTCCCATTCAAGGCTGAGTTGGTTGACGCACTTTATTGGGCACAGTGTACCTCGGCAGGCCTACGGGAGCAAGGAGAGGGATTTTATTACGCGTAACGAAGACTACGTCTAAAATAATGATTAAATATTATTTGTTATGAAGGAAGACGTTATGTTTTGATAAGTATAGTACAATCAGTACAGATGGATTGTTTCTTACAATGCTTTGTTTATATTAAAAAGTTAAATGAAAAATAAAGTAACTAAGGCTTTAAAAGTGCTCCGTTTACTGTGAACCGCATATAATAGGATTGTCGTTATGCCAAAGTAATATCAATTGGTCCTTGGTATAAAAAAATTTATAGACAGATGTTTTCGCTAACGCTTCCTCTTGAATTATGGAGAAGTTGACCGTTGCTCGTCTGCCAAGTGGTGATGACGTGCTAATAACTAAGCGCGAACAACATGGTCACGTTTGAGCGCTTCGGTATGGGAGCTCGTGTGTGACGGAGCGTCGTATCCTCCTGGTCTCGCGATGTTCCGTTCTTCTCAGTCAGTTTGCCATTGCCGAGCACGCGCAGCTGCCGGCGTCTCTTGTACTTCAACTCTTTGGTAATTGGACTGGCAGGATACCTGATACAGCTTGGAATACCTGAAAAAAAAATTCGGGAATGTTGAAGTCCAGGAAACATGTGTACAAGTGGACGTCTTTTAATTATCTATATATAAACACACACACACGCATATTATACGCAGAAACACCCGCATAATAAGCACACCACGCGAATCCTGGACTAAATTAGAGCTGGAGACGAAAATGTTAATGAAAAATGTACGACTAAATTTTACGTCTGGTATTATTTTACGTGTGTTACGTCAAGCTAACCTAATAAGAGAGAAATGGTTTAAATATTTATGTTAAGCTCTGTTTTTAAAAAAATAAGTCTATAGCTTCTATAAATTAGAATTCGATGACAGAGTATGTTACACGTCTTGGGGCTCTTGTTTTCACGGGCGGTAGTTAGTCATATTTTACATTTTTATACAGTTCAACATGCGCATAGAAATGCTGAGATAGGATAGTTATGCATGGCTTATACAAACATATAGGCGCGCGTGTATGTGTGTATATATATATATATATATATATATATAAAATTCTTGGGCCCAGACGTGAACAATAACATATGTGTATATCCCAAAGACTTTAATTTTAAGCTAGTAAATTTGCCTTCAGTACGAGATCACAAAACTCCTCGCCACTTTTTCCTTTTCCGCTGGCCCTATTAAACTGCACATTTCTGTTTAGTCAGTGACTTTGAAGAGGGGATAGTAAGAACATTGTAGACTCAACCGAACCCTAGCAGATGGTTAAGGACGTTGGACCCGTAAAAATTCAAAATTTTATATTTGAGCCAAACACTGTTCAACTTTTACACATCAGATAACATCTCATTTCCCCGAATAAAAAAAATTAGGACCGATAGTTTTAGCATAATCACCTATCAAAGTCACAAAATGGCAGTTGCGGTGTAGCCAAAATAATAAAAAATAATTAACTTGCAGAAACAAGATAATTCATATCGATACTTAATGATGTGAACTACTTCAAGACACTTTTGTAAACACAAAGCGATATATTTTTCTATTTTTTAAAAATTGATGAAAATGAGTAAATTTTTGCATAACTTTGACTTTCGGCTACTACTGAAATATTCAAAACTAACTTTTGTCAAACATGTCATGAAATGCATTGATACACTGACTTTCGGTTCCCATAATTTTGAATTCATTAGTTAATTACTTTTTTTTTTTTGGCTGCACCGTAATGGCCATTTCGTGACTTTGATGAGTGATTTATTTTTATTTGGGGAAATGACGTGTTTTCTGATGTGCAAAAGTTGAACGGTGTTTGGCACAAATATAAAAAAAATTAAATTTTACGGGTCCAACGCCCTTAAATTCTGTGAAAGAAAACTTGCTGTTCTGGAAGTCGAGAGCTTGTTGGAGACTTTATCAGACAGTGGTATCTTGCACTTGTGTGCTGCTATTTAAAAGTCGCAGGTACTTGTTTACAAGAGCACTGCAGCGATAAGAAGCACACATTGTTTCTCTGTAGGCTGTAACAAGACGGGAAAAAACGTGCTTGTTTACTTAGCGTACTCATTCAGGGTTACTACAGTTCTGGGAATGTGTGGAAAAGTGAGGGAAATTGCTTTTGATGGCTGGAAATTCAAACATGTAATACAAAGTTTAGGCTTAATGGTATGGGAATGACTTTTCTGTAATGTTCTGGATTTGCTATACAAGGGTGTGAGTGCAGATAATGTGAATTCTTAACATTTTTTTTTGTAATTATACAAAAACTAGATTTTTCTTAACTCTGAAAATGGAATTTACAATAATTTTGTGATTGCAGATAGTATGATCTCTCTTTGACATTTTTTCATTGTGTAGTACCCAAAAACTTTAAATATATTTTTTTAGTTAAAAAAAAATTACAACGCAGGGATAGCTGTTTCCGATTGATCGTTCTATGACGTTGGAGTAAATATACATCATGTGTTAATTGAATACGAGGATATATGAAGTGTTGTTGATCAAAAACATTTTGTGATCTTCTGTTTTAACTATTATGTTGAACTGTGTTTGAGCATGTTTTAACAGATGGAAACTCTGCTGTATGATAGAACATGTGTGCAACTATATACAGACTGCTGTACGATGATTCCCTGAATACAAATGAACGTGATCTTAGCAGCATTATGTAAAATTACTTCCAGTTAGATCAGACTTGAACCATTCTCCGAGATATGGGATAAAATGTGGAAAACGCAGACAAACTCTCCACGGGCATTTGCAAACAGCTGAGCAACCATAAGAAAACTTTCAGAATTTTATATATAATAATTTTATTTCGTCCAACTTTTTAAGTGAATAATTTTGTAGTTTTTTACTACATGTAAATGTCTGGAACTTCTTAAATTTCGTCTGGAAAACATGGAAAAGTCAGGGAAATTTGATCCCGATATTTTGCGGCAACCTAGTCACTGTGCTTTTATCTCTGTAGCACACGTGGGCCGTAGTCATAAATGTTTAGGTTGGAGATCACAGAGTAATAATGAAAAATTACACAGTTTTAGTTAGTAGCCTTCACAAACAATGTGTGAACTTAGTGTTGCACTTCCTGTCGAGGTTTTGGATCACTTTGTAAACGCGCCAGATTTTAATTTTCCTCTACGCGCGTCAATCTCATTAGTTTTCGGAAACGCGTAATGCGTAGCTTTGTGCGACCCACAGTACAATAAAAGCGCCGTATTAGAGAGAGAGAAATTGAAGGGGGGGAGAGAAACCACTGTCGCTCATTCTATTTCTTTCCCGTCGGGTTTTATGAAAGTTAGGTGCAGGTTTGTTTTGTAGCACTAAGTTACCAAATTAAGGAAAATAGCCATTTAAAATGCACACTTTTCACACGCGGAGGTAGGCGTTCGATGTCATGTTTTTTTTTTTTTTTTCAATAGAAAGGTGCAACAGGTTTAGGCCCGCGCATTCGCTGTGTTAAATTTCTTCCCTGGAAGAAATTAGTAATGATTTTAAATAAGCTGGCATGTATTTTGAAGTGTTTTGTTTCAGGATTTAATTTGTGAAATTGATGTCAAAGGCAAAATACGTCCCGGAGTAGGGTTTGGTCGCATTATATTTCGTTCCTCATTATTTATATTTCGAATCAGTTTACAACAATTATATTCACTGATATAAAGATAAATTAAATGTTAATTTTACTAAGCAAAATAGTTATAACGAAGAAATAAAATTAGTCACGTGTCACGAATCCAACTCTTTAAGATTTTTTTAAAAAATTTATCAGAGTGTTTAAAATATGTGCACTAAATTTAATTGATGAACAGTTATTTCAACATTTTCCTGGAAGTTTGAGTAGCGTATTTTCGAAGACTGATTTCAATATTTTTTGCGAGTAGTATTTATTTGTGTGTGCACAGTTTGCAAACAAATAATAAAATCGCGTGACTCTAGCCATTGCCCGCGACTTGTTTCATGTGATTTATAATATAATGCCGTTTTAGACCCGTGCAAAACTTGTCTTAAGTTCTCCAAATTATTTTAAGTAATTCGTAAAAATATGTATACCTATTTTCAATAACTTTTCAAAATCTAAATTTAAAAAAGTTAAAAAAAAATAGATAAAACATTTTATATATGCAATAATATTTATTCTGACGAAATTAAAAGTGATAATTTATGGTAAAATTATAATCTTTAAAAAAAAAATTTACAGGTTCAAAATTATGTAATGGGGTCATTATTGACAGTTTTAGAAACAAATTATACTGCATTTTTGGGTACTACATTCTGCTAACCTACCCCACCCCCTTCTCACTTTTTGCCTCTCCTTATATAAATTGTGTTATCGTAAACCTGCGTGGGCGCATGCATAACTCACTTAAATTTCATTGAATTAATAATTTATGAACACATATGTTACACACATTCGTATACAATATTTAAATTTTTTTGCTGATAACATATCAAATTTAGCATCAGAAGTACTGCTGAACTTGAAGTTACCATAGTGTTTCACGCTGGTTTGTGTCGTAGTGTTCTGGGTCATCAGTGCTCCATTTCCTCTGGAACCCGACTGTGTCTCGACTGATAATCTCTCATCTCCATACACGACGTGCTTGCTTTATGAAGCACAGTCTTGCCGTAAAAGGTGCCACTCCGTGCCCCCGCTGCTCCAGCATTGAGTTTCAGGTTTTCTTTTTCCACTTCACCCCTCCCCAATGTATTATTTTTGTATTTTTTTTATTTGTAATCGTGCACGGCACCACCTTCCGCCGGCCGGTTTTTACAGCCGTCGTAAAAGTGAAGCTGTTACACAGCGTACAGGAAATAGGCTCGGTGCTCAATGCCGTGTCTTCCCTCGTTCGGTACGTACGAGCGGCTATTTTCCTTGTTGGTTATGTCTTGACGTTCGCTTCATTTCCCTTACAATTTCGTTTTCCAGGAGATTCGTGTTTTACCGCTAACTTATGTTTAAATACTGAATGTGTTCGTTTTGTTTGGTTTGAATACTGGCGTGGGTGTCTCGTCAGCTAACTGGACGTTAATGCGAAACACAGAACCATTTGTCCAACCTGATTTTGCAGGTAACTAATATTATACGTACACTGTACATACGCTGTTCATAGTGAGGTTAATTACGTACGTAGACCTGGTTATTTGTTTTCCCGTTTTCAACCAAGGTGTATTTTCGTCACTTGATGAGTTTATGCCCAACAGTGGAGCGATAAGAGCCAGAGTACCATGCGAGGTTACTTTGACCTAGTGGGGTAACTTTGTCTACTCAAAAAATGTTTGTTATATGTTTATTTCAGTGAATAAAGTGTCAAATTTTAACTATATATGCCAAAAGAAATGTTTTGAAAGACTCTGCTCCAACCATACATTAATTATTTACCAAAAGACCCCGTATTTACGGTACCACGCTCGACGAGATATATCGCATGTATTCGTAGCATCCTAAACTAGCGTGCATGGTTTTTGTATAACTATTTTTTTCCTATATCAGGCGCTAGGTGCCGTGTTTGAGGTAAGGAAACTGGCAGATGATAAGAGCTATACTGGCTCGTGCGTCAACTGCTGTGTCGCCTTTATGCGTAGGGCGAGAAAACGGCGTTGTGCTTTGGTCGTTGGCTTGTTACTATGGGACTTAAAAAGCGGTTTATTTACGAAAGTGCTTAGTAAAGTCCAGCTCACGTTTCTCTACGTTTGTTTTACAATTCCGGTTGGTATTTTTTACGTGACAGTAGTCTGAAAAGCCATTTTTAGCCGTTTTGAGGTGCCTCGAAACGATGTTTCTAAACATTATATATAGAAAACAAAAATATAGAAGCATGTTTCAAATACGTTTCTTTCCCGTAGGTAAAGATATAGAACAGACCTTCAGTTATTTTTAATTTTGGATAGTTGAAGTAAAGGCCAGTGCCCTCATCTCGTTTTGCACTTACGAATTCAGGACGTATTTTCGTAGTTACAGTTATTTTAAGAGGCCCCAGAGTCATGTTTCTATAATCCGGTAAGATACTGGCGACGCATCGCGTAGCTCGCGCTAGAAGAGGAGGGAATCAGTTAAGGCAAATACATAACAATACTGGACACGTCTATTTTTTAATGTAACGAAGAATGGAGATCATCCACCCAGTGAGAATAGTTTTTTTTTGTTCGCTGTAATTTGACATTATGGGTGTTGATCGTCTACATTTTCCCTTACAGCACGTAAAACAATGACATTCTGAAATGTAAATGTGTGGAACAATGTGGAAATATAAAAGTTTGCGAGAGGGACAGTTTGTCCCCACCCCTGTTTTACTCAAAGTGGCGCATCAAATGCCGCATTGCCATAACAGGCGTTGAATTCTTCTATTGAGATCTGCACTTTTTGAAAGATAGTATGGAAAAACTACAAAAAAAAAAAGGAATCCTTGATAGTAATGATATTAGCCAACTTTATGATTTACCCATAATGATGTGTTCTCTTGCGCCGCAGTTAAATGTACGGTATTTTGGCGTCAGGGATTATTCTCCAGATTTACGTTAATCGAGAAAAAAATTATGCTTAGAAAGTTGCCAGGAACTAGGATTTTTTTATTGGCTTTGAGAAACCTACATTTCTGAATTAGTACTTTAAGCGCTGAGTTATAAACCATGCACTTTTAACTAGTTTGCAAGCTTTGGGATTTTTAGCGACAACACTAAATCTCTAAAAAAGTAAGCCACGAAAGGTAAAGCTTTGCTCTCGAGGCCTATATTTTTATCGGAGGTTCCTGAAAAAGAATACTCTTACATAAAAATCGCCGTGAAAAGACCCAATTCAGCTATTTTCGCACTGAAAAAAAAAAAAAAATTCTTAGATGTGAAATTAGTGTATAGCACAATAAATGTATTTCGTAGCCTAACCGCGTGACAAATTGGTTTCCGAAAAAAATCAGGGTTGATAAAAGGCGCGCATGACTCGTCACAATCCCAGTAGTCGGTGCTATTGTGCGTATTGTGAACGATTGATTGTGAGAATAGATTATTTCAAGATAGAACTATGCAATGGACGACTTGATGTACACGTCCTCGGACGTCACACCGCAGGGGGAGTGTACTGTGGGAAATAAAGTTTGTTTACAAGCATGCTGAGTTGTTAGTTGGTGATGGCAGAAACAAAACATTTTGTGCACTCATAGACTTGCACACAAGGGTGAAAAATACTAGTTTCTATTTCATGGTTAAGATACGCAAATGCATAAGATCAATGTTTACCTGAAAAAGCGGCAAATTCCAAAGAAATAGTCAATTTTCTTGACATAAATCTCATCCGGGACATGTAAAGCCAAACATCCAAATGGAGGTTATGTTCGGTTGCGGTATCCATGGAGATATTAATTGTATCCCACACTAGACTGAAGCTCCGCCTCTTTTCAAGTCGTCCATTGTTCACTGTAGAACGTTACGTTATTAAATTGGAGGAGGTGAAGAGACCTAGTGCATCAGTTAAATGACACAAAACCAATAGGCCTCCATTGTTTATGTGAAACATTCCTTAGCTAAATATCCCCACGTGACGTAATTGTAAGCGCTTCCTCCACCTCTACTTCTCGCGTAATCTGACGTAGCTTCCGTAGCCTTGTGGCGAAGGGAAAAAAACTGGGTGTTGGGAAAGTGGGTGAGAGGGAGAGGAGGTGGTGTTTATTGGCGCGGAAGTTGCTGGTGTCGCGTGTCTCGGCGGAAGCGCAGTGTTGCCGCGTCTCGCAGCGCGGCAACGTTGCTGATGTCGGCACGTGCTGAGATGCGCGCCTCCCCTCCTGGCGTTGTCACTGGTTACCGGCAGGCGCCCTTGAAGGCCGTTGAACTGCACGAGGGAACAGGTTGCAATGTTGCCAGTGTGTGTGGTGTTTGTTGTTGAAGCGCTCTACCTACCTGGAGCAACGTGTAGGGAAGGATACGACGGAACCCGGCAATAGCAATAATAGCGATTTGCGTATTAATAGTTAGTTGGATCTGGCGCATGAGCTGTGTATTAGTGTGGTACGAAAAAAAATTTTTTTTTTTCATGTAGGATTGTTAAACATGTTTTCAATGCGTTCATCTTCGAAAAAGATCAGAGTTAAAACTGCGTTTTAAAAATACCTTCAGCATATTTACATACTTTTTTTTACATCGCTGTAGCTGGAAATATACAAGGCAAATAACACGTAAGACCACGCCCGGCAGTTTTATAGTGACTTTTTAAATATAATTTTTCAAAACGACGTTATTTTCAAATCTAAGATTCCCTGCATTGTTTTGTAATAAATGTATAATTTTTACCTAATTTTCGTATTAAGAAATCGCATACCGGTAGTTTTTCAGACATTTGCACCCTGAATATCACCAGTTTTGCTGTGAAAGTTGACGAAAAGTAATCAACTTTTTTTTTTGTGAACAAACAGTGCATTTTTTGCAGAACGCCTACATAGAATAGGTTCGTTGTATGACTGCTCTTAGTCTTAAATTTTTTTAAAGTGCTAAAAAAAGTTCAATTTTTTTTTCACGAACGTGGCATGGCCTTCAATGATATTTCGGCTGCGCTCATTCGGCTGTCACGATATAATTTTCAGACCAAATCCGTTTTCTGCAATGTGAAGAAGATTGCTGTAAAAATCATGTATTGTTTTTGTAGCGTGAAAATACTCTTTTCATCGTTTATAAGATATTGAATAAAAATTTGCAACGAGACGAACAAAATGTCAGTGTGGTATACAAGTAGGTTAGACAGGTGACTTGCCCCACAGTAAATATTTTGTTAAGAAATTCCTTCCACGCCAGTCGTATAGAGTAGGCAGCGCCCTTCAAATATAGACTTAGGAATAATATAGCTAGATAAGCGATGCGAAAAAGACATGAAAAAAATTTTGCAGTTGTGTTTTACGCACGTAGCTTTGATCTAGATAATGCATATGTGGACGCCAATGAGTAACTTAAAGTACCTGAACCTGCCTTTCACAATGTCAAAACAGCGACGCGTTTCAAAATATCCTGGAAACCTTTGTGTGTTTGTGTGTGTAAGGCACTAAAACACTAAAAGTACTCTTGTAACTCTTGCAATGGACTAGATGGTGACATGTAGGATCACCATCCAACCGGGAAATAACCAGGAATTTTTCTTTGCGTACTACTGGGTGCCAGTACGCATCGGCTTACCCCGCACGACGACGTGGAGTGAGGCCGTACCATGGAGAAGTGCGGAAATGACGGGGAAACGGGTGATCCTCTAGAAGATGGCAATGCCCGGCACGATTCCCCCATGCGAAAATCCGGGGACCGACCCCGCCGAGGATCGGACCCGAATGGCCTTGATGACTGTCAAGTGGTCTGACCATTAGGACGCCGCGGCCCCTTGTCCGTACTATCTTCTGTGCCAATTCTGTTATAGAACCATTCTAAGGGCGTATCGCCCTCCCCCTTTTCACCCCAAGCGGGATTTACGTCTTACTGGCGTCTAGTGCTCATCATCTCGTCGTCGGCATCTGATTCTCAAATTCTGTTAGATTTATGTGTCTTTTGGGGCCTCTTCTCTCGTGCATTACGCAGATTTAACATTCGCCTCCGTCCAGTGTAGCTCACTGTCGGTTTTACAAGAAACCGAAACCGCGGTGACGTCACTCGAGATCCTTCAGAGCCAACGAAACTGTACCCTGGAGTATCTTAGAAGCACTACAATTCCTACCAGAAATTTACAAATCATTATTTAGAAAGCACAGATGAGAGAAAACGTTTTATTGTTGAGCTAAAGACGTTTCATTGAATTGGAAAATGGCTTGCACGTAAACAACGTTACTGTGGTTTAGGTAAATCTGTAAAGTAAGCCAAATAATTAAGTCGAAGTTGAAAGAAATATGACAACTGAAAATAGCACACCAGAATTAAAATTTGAGATTTGTTACGAGACTCTACCTCCCCCCCCCCCCGTATTTCTAGCAACATTGAAGTTTGGATGAAAAATTATAGGCAGTATCTAAACCAACTTTTCATATAGCAGCCGAGCGTGCCACATTCATAAGATGAGATTTACATGTGACCCTCTTCGTCACGTTGTAAGGCATGCGAAGACGAGTAAAATGATACACTAGGCCTACACGCAGAGGCTGGACAGTAAATTGACACACAACTTGTGGTTTCAAAGGTCGCAAATTCTAATAAAATAGCAGTGAAACAGCAACAAATGCGATTAAGGCTGATTGATAAGATTCTTGGAGCTGGCCGGGAATGAAAGAACAGAGGAAACTGCAGTTACCAATGATATCCCTTCTATCTTATATGCCATCACATGTGAACCCCCCACCAACATGTGAGATTATGGGAGTGACCCCAACTAGACATCGAATCGGAATCTCCTTTGAGTGATGTGTTGATACACTTCCGCTGCCACCCGGACTGTTAGCTCGACCCACTTGACGCATCCCCTAAAACGTTACAAAGAACTCTTTAAACTTATGCAGGTGTGTTATATATATGGCAGCGTCATGTGGTAATGCAATTTAGAACATCACAGCGGGTTCGTTAACCATTCGCGTATCATTTTTCTTGCAATGACACGTGTAGCGAATTAGTTGTCGGAAAGACACGTGTTCGATTCTCGGCCTGGCCTTCGTGATTTCTGTTTTACGTCATTTTCTGCGATCACGCCAGATTGCCTAGGTTGAGAATTTGGCTTCGCAAGCTGTTGGAAACTTTTACGTTCGGAAATAGCGTGGACAATCATCAATCATTTGGTTAACTTATTAGAAACATTTTTTTAGCCTTAACATTTTCTTGTTTGCCTAATAAGTAGAGAGGTGAAATTTCGCGAATTCAATGACCTGTATGTTAGAATCAAGTATCCTATACATACTGTCTATACGTTCGTTGTCTGCTGTTCCACTGAGTAGCAGCTAGTGGACAAATGGTCTGAACTTGAGTATGCATAGGATATTTGATTCTAACATGCAGTTCATTGAATTCGCGAAATTTCACCATATCTACTAATGAAGTAGGCTACGTACGTACAGTACGATATGCGTTCCAAGCTTATATTTTTCGGCATTTAGTTATTATACGCAGCCAAGATTTAATATTATTCTTTATTGTAATTTTATGTGCCTTCTACGTGACTGTTGAGGCTAAAACAGCCTATTCGCACTACTGTATCACAAAATCTGCTGTTCAAATTGGTATCGAAAGTAATGTGTTCTACAATGTACTTTGACTTGTCACCCCTAAGAGGCCTATATACCTGGCCCGTGAAGAGTGTTGTAGTTTGTCACGTTTATTCAGTTCTGCACGAAACTACTAACAGGGTTCTTACGGTCCTGGAAAGTCCTGGAACTTTGACCATGTCCTTAAAAGGCCTTGAAAAGTCCTTGATTTAATCCAGTCCTTGAAAAGTCCTTGAATTTTTGGGTTTACTTACCTAATATTCTATTTATTTTTCTAACATTAAAATCCTTTCTCAGAACTATTAAACCATATTTTGTCTATGCATTATTTCTGTAATATAATTTATCTGATGATAACAGACGTTTTGCAGTGTCTGTGAAATTGATACACTTTCTGGCATACCACGGCACGTTAGGTTGCGCCTTATCTTTTTTTTTTATGTGATCGTGACAAGTAGTAATCTGCATCTGCTAGAGTTTAATGGCAAAGTTTTTTTGGAAGAGAAGAGGCGCAAAAGTAAACCTAAAAGAGCTTTGAAAAGGAAAAGTGGCCCATATGAAATTCGGTATTTACGAGAGTATTAAAAAATAAATTATGTATCAGGTGTGAGAGAAACTAGTGTGCAGTGCATACCTGAAAGCAGAATGTTTCCTACGTTTTTCAAGTCGAAGTTGCCCGACCATTTCCGAAGCAGTCTTTTGTACCAACGATCTCACAATGTACGTTGCGCAATTAGTGACCGACAATGTTTCACTATGCTTACTTATTTTTTATTTATTCAGTTACAGTATGTAATTCGTGGTAATTTTAATACCTTGAATTGGGAATAAAATACTGTATTGTGTGTT
>PNEQ01000811.1:5909-19886 GCA_003012365.1 Medauroidea extradentata
TTTTTTTTTTTTTTTTTTTTTTTTTTTTTTTTTTTTTTTTTTTTTTTTTTTTTTTTTTTTTTTTTTTTTTTTTTTTTTTTTTTTTTTTTTTTTTTTTTTTTTTTTTTTTTTTTTTTTTTTTTTTTTGCAAAGGTCGGAAAGTGGGTTAATGGAAATATATTGTGTTATGTAAGCTTGTACATACTGTCTGTTGAGAGTGTTGAGATTGTGAAATTATAACGTGAATTGGTTGCATGTAATATAAGTCCATTGAATAAATGATTTTTTGTTCAGTACATTTCATTCTTTTGGAGAACAAAAATTTATTTGTTATTCAAATTTGGTTGGTCACATTTCTTTAGTTTGTCTACCTGTATTCCATACATAACTGGAAGGAAGTTGTCCAGACAATACGATACCATACAAGTGTAGGCTACTTGTAACATAATTAAAGGTAAGGTCATAGTTAACATTATGTTGTTGCCTTGCTCAGTTTAATACAGTAATTCCTGTTCTAAGATGAATAATAAAGGTTGGTTCACAATTAAATATGTAAGCACACAACATATCGCATTTCAATTGTAAAGTTTTGATTCCGCATAAATGCAGTTTTGCAGTACAAGCAAATAACACCTATAAATGCACGAGAAAACTACAGACTTAACATGATTTATATGATACCAAAACAAGGTAAGTCATTTTCCAAATAGTAATAAACACAAAAGCTGTATGGCGCTGAAGCGGGCATGACACTATGGCCGGTCGGTAGCCTGTGTAATGGTGAAAACGAGCTTGCACATAAGTGAAACTAGACGCGAGCGGGGGTCGCGGTGAGGGTAAAAAAGACTGATAATTATCCGATGAAGACAGTATAAGAATTTATCCTGCACAGCAATGGCGTGACAGGATTGGTTGACCAGTAGCGCGAGCTCGCCTGGTGTAAGGGACGAGCACCTCTGTGAGCTAGGTCATGTGGCCAATGGTCACTGCGTTAAAAATTACATCCCACTCGACATCGTGTTTCGCCGGGTACTCTTTAGGCGTTCCCCACGCCTCGATTCACACAACAATAGCACTCGCCAGGTATATAGAGCACCTGGATGCCCACGCTGATATTACACAATACATTAATAAAATCTGCGGGTTTTGACGACACCGGAACCTTAACGCAGTGAAGCGGCAAGCCAATAAAGACCATGTTACTTACAGGTGTGAAACTTTATTGGAATGTCTGTATAATCCAAACAGTAAACACTCAAATGGCGGCGACAAAAGCGGGTCCGGACATAGCCCATCTGGTTGGCGAATCTGCGTGTGAAAAGGTAGCCACATGGGTTAGAGAAATAGATTGAATACAGAAGCCCCTGAGAGCAATGAGTTGCAGGGGTGAAGGGGATCCTCCAGCACTGAAGTTAATTGACAGAAAATGTTCCAGACAAATAAAGACGATACTGATACACTAAAAGATTGAACAAAGATGAGATGGTGCCGGAGCAACACAAAGCCGACCGCCTTCGAATGCCACTTATCTCCAACTGCCGAATACTGGGCGTGCTTCGTGCATTGGCAGCAGGTTCGTGCCAAACGTTCGTTAAACCACAAAAATGCACTTTTAACACACAGAATAAAGAGTCAGTAAAGTTTTCAATTATTATTCTTGCTGTTTAGAGTCCCAAACATATTCAGGGAATGTATATATTTTAGTATTACAAATTTTTAAGTTTTTAGGTAATTTTGTATTATACTGTATTATTTTGTGACCAAGTAAATTTCAGCTCTAGATTAATATTGAAAGCACAACAAAACACTGGCATCGCTTTAGAACAGAAAAACAATACATTTTATTTTAAAGATGATTTGAATTACACCACATGGTCAAGCACACCATGTCCAGAAATGTCGCAGGTGCACACTTGAGCCCAAAGGGCATGGCACAGATCAGGAAGCGCAACCCGTCTGCAGTTGTGAATGATGTCTTGTGTCAGTCACATTGTTTGACCGAAACCTGCCAATTAAATCCAGGGTGGTGAGGATATTTGCATTGGCGAGCAGGCTTAAAGTGAACTGTATTTTGAGAACCTGTTGTGGTTCGCTCTGTGTGACGAGATTCAGCAGAAGGAAGTCGACCCTAAAGTGTCAACTGCCATCTTCTTTGGGCACTAAAGCAATGGATGAATTGTACGACTCTCTGTGGGTTCAATAACGTCATCCATGACCATTTATGCTATTTGCACATTGATGATGCGTAGTTGGTGAGGTCCATAATAGTGAGGCATGATGTACAGGGGCTCGTCATGGGTGAGTATTGTTTCATGTTCTGCTTCTGTAGTGTCTTAATGGGTCAGCGTCTCTTAACACCTCCCTCCATTCATCTAACATTTTTTGCATCGGGCCCTGTACTATTCCGGTACTGCATGGTCAAAACTGTCTATGTCAACTGGCGTTATCGGGTGGGTTGGTTTACATCCAAGGTGATAAACTGCACCCCATGATTTGAATGATCAGTTCATGAGACCAGTGATTAGTATAAACCAGGACAAACAGATGCAACACCAATCCCACGCTAGCAAAATGACGAGTAACCAATGAGCGACCAACAACACCAGTGCGCCGAGTTGCACCACAGGGCCACCAAGTGGTCCAGCAGGCCTGTCATATGACACGGAGAAAGCAAAGCCCGCCACACCTCCACTCAAGGGCAGTGCACTTGCCCCAGTCAACCAACAACCTGTTACCTCGGCACGAACTGCGCCCCGCTACTGCTACTGCACCGAGGAGTAGTACCACTGGCACAGCATCTGCCACAACCTGCCAGGGCAACTTCCGAGAAACAGGGCAGTCGGGTAAGCACGACTGCTGCGACCTACCCACAGTCAACCAATAACCTGTTACCTCGGCACTAACTGCGCCCCGCTACTGCTACTGCACCGAGGAGTAGTACCACTGGCACAGCATCTGCCACAACCTGCCAGGGCAACTTCCGAGAAACAGGGCAGTCAGGTAGGCACGACTGCTGCGACCTACCCACAGTCAACCAATAACCTGTTACCTCGGCACTAACTGCGCCCCGCTACTGCTACTGCACCGAGGAGTAGTACCACTGGCACAGCATCTACCACAACCTGCCAGGGCAACTTCCGAGAAACAGGGCAGTCGGGTAAGCACGACTGCTGCGACCTACCCACAGGAGAGCAACCACGCAGCACCAGTCAGCATTCTCGGCCAAGTAAGTACTACTGTCACCAATCAGTTGTTACACATTCCAGTGTTTGTAAACAAATGTGCGACCATAGCAAATATCGAAACTGCTGCTTCACACAACTTTGTCCAGGCCCCCTTGTGCCGAAGACGTTGCTTCAACCCTGTGACCACACATTACAACTAGACACACTAAATGGTAGAATATAAATTTTTAGGCATTGTCAACATGAACATGAAAATTCGCGACATCAACATGGATGCGACTGTTTTAGAAGCAGACAACATTCGTGTGGGCATCATCTTTGGAGAGCAGTGTCTTATTGAACAAAATACCGTAATTGAGATCGCTGACAACTGCATTCATTTTTGCGTACGCGAGTATATCACCTTGGATGTAAACCAACCCACCTGATAACGCCAGTTGACATAGACAGTTTTGACCATGCAGTACCGGAATAGTACAGGGCCCGATGCAAAAAATGTTAGATGAATGGAGGAAGGTGTTCAGAGGTGCTGACCCATTAAGACACTACAGAAGCAGAACATGAAATCATACTCACCCATGACGAACCGCTGTACATCATGCCTCACTATTATGGACCTCACCAACTACGCATCATCAATGTGCAAATAGCATAAATGGTCATGGATGACGTTATTGAACCCACAGAGAGTCGTACAATTCATCCATTGCTTTAGTGCCCAAAGAAGATGGCAGCTGACACTTTAGGGTCGACTTCCTTCTGCTGAATCTCGTCACACAGAGCGAACCACAACAGGTTCTCAAAATACAGTTCACTTTAAGCCTGCTCGGCAATGCAAATATCCTCACCACCCTGGATTTAATTGGCAGGTTTCGGTCAAACAATGCGACTGACACAAGACATCATTCACAACTGCAGACGGGTTGCGCTTCCTGATCTGTGCCGTGCCCTTTGGGCTCAAGTGTGCACCTGCGACATTTCTGGACATGGTGTGCTTGACCATGTGGTGTAATTCAAATCATCTTTAAAATAAAATGTATTGTTTTTCTGTTCTAAAGCGATGCCAGTGTTTTGTTGTGCTTTCAATATTGATCTAGAGCTGAAATTTACTTGGTCACAAAATAATACAGTATAATACAAAATTACCTAAAAACTTTAAAATTTGTAATACTAAAATATATACATTCCCTGAATATGTTTGGGACTCTAAACAGCAAGAATAATAATTGAAAACTTTACTGACTCTTTATTCTGTGTTTTAAAAGTGCATTTTTGTGGTTTAACAAACGTTTGGCACGAACCTGCTGCCAATGCACGAAGCACGCCCAGTATTCGGCAGTTGGAGATAAGTGGCATTCGAAGGCGGTCGGCTTTGTGTTGCTCCGGCACCATCTCATCTTTGTTCAATCTTTTAGTGTATCAGTATAGTCTTTATTTGTCTGGAACATTTTCTGTTAATTAACTTCAGTGCTGGAGGATCCCCTTCACCCCTGCAACTCATTGCTCTCAGGGGCTTCTGTATTCAATCTGTCTCTCTAACCCATGTGGCTAGCTTTTCACACGCAGATTCGCCCATCAGATGGGCTAGGTCCGGACCCGCTTTTGTCGCCACCATTTGAGTGTTTACTGTTTGGATTATAGAGACATTCCAATAAAGTTTCACACCTGTAAGTAACATGGTCTTTATTGGCTTGCCGCTTCACTGTGTTAAGGTTCCAGGGTCGTCAAAACCCGCAGATTTTATTAAGTGCATTACGTAATATCAGCGTGGGCATCCAGGTGCTCTATATACCTGGCGAGTGCTATTGTTGTGTGCATCGAGGCGTGGGGGACGCCTAAAGAGTACCCGGCGAAACACGATGTCGAGTGGGATGTAATTTTTAATGCAGTGACCATTGGCCGCGTGACCTAGCTCACAGAGGTGCTCGTCCCTTACACCAGGCGAGTTGGCGGTACTGGGCAACCTATCCTGTCACGCCATTGCCGTGCAGGATAAATTCTTATACTGTCTTCATCGGATAATTATCAGTCTATTTTACCCTCACCGCAACCCCCGGTCGCGTCAAGTTTCACTCATGTGCAAGCTCGTTTTCGCCATTACACAGGCTACCGACCGGCCATAGGGTCATGCCCGCTTCAGCGTCATGCAGCTTTTGTGTATAGTGTTTCAATGCAATTAAAGCAAGTCTTATAAAGTCACGTGTGTATTATTTTATAGTCATGTAAGATTCGGGAGCCCAGCCTACTCTGGAGCAACCAACACAAATGTTGTTTCTTTGAGGGTTTTGTATTATGTTTTTCTTAAGGGGGATTATTCCCTAAATAAATAATGTTTAAATGAACTTGAAATTATTTATTTTGTAGTAGATATAAATGCATTGGAGAAACATAATTTTTGTAGAAAAAATTTTTAATATATGTTTTGACTCTTTAAACGAACTTTGCATACTAATTTTGCAGCCATTACAGCAAGAATCAGAATAAAATTTTTTACCAATTACTGCATTCACTTGCTAGATTAAAGTACGAGGAATTGCGTGTCACATTCGGTTTTTAAAAACAGTTGTTTGAAACAGTTTACTGATGCATTTTACATGCTAATGTAAATGCAATTTTTCATAATTTTTTGTTATGTAATTTTAGTAGCAAATTTAGACAATTTAAACAACGATTTGAAACAAAAGTACTACACCGTATCATACTGTTGCATTTAAATGAATTTTATAAGCAATAATATTGCAGTTTGGTTAACTGGTTCACGAAAGGTAGACATAAAATCAAATGTATGTAACGATGTGTTAGGTTGACTACAAGTCCCCTGTGAAGTGCTTCCATCTGGCGAGAAAGACAAGAAATATTTTAACTGAACGAAAGCGTGTTCCCCCCCCCCCTCCTCCTTCGTCAAACTTTCGGACAGGACCTGTGTCATGTACAGTTGGTAGAAGGGTGCGGAGGTGGGGTGCGAGACAGCAGTACCGTGAGAACAAGAGAATAAAAACGCTTACAGACAGACTGGCTTACACTGTTGCCATAGGTATCTTTCGGAGGTTGTCATAAGATCAGTACGGCGTGCCCATGTGCATACCAGCCGTGTAGGCAGGCCGCTGAGAATGTGAGTTCTTGAGTGTAACGCTTTCCTCTAAGGTCTCTATTATTTATATTCACTTTATTTACAACATGTTTTACTGCTAAAGAAATCTTTTTAAACGATATTTTTAAGGAACGTTTTAAAAAGATTAACAACAGTTAATCAGATGAAACAACAAAGCAGGAGCGTGGCATGATATTAGTTTACCAGGAAGAAATTTATGTATGTAATATATTTCATAAAAGTATATCATATATCACTTTTACGTAATCCATAATGAAAAGCAAAAACTAAATCATTTATAACTTTTCGAAACACATTTATGTTTCTTTATTTTTCGTTTACTGAGGAAATTAAACAGTAGCGTAGTTCCTAAACTGAACACAAGCTGTGTTGCCAAGAATAGTTCAAATACCTACATCTACTTGAAATTCCCACTAACCTAAATTACAAATTGGTAAGTTTGGACACTGCTAAAACGTAAAGTGGTGCAAGTACAAGCATAATTATCACGCTTGAGTAAAATTTGTTTCGAATATAAACTATTTTTTTTTTCAAACGAAATTTGAGGTAGCTCAAGATATGTTTCTGAAAGACACGCAGTAAAATTTGTTTTAAAATTCAACAAAATATAAATGGCACAAATTTTAGAGGAAGGCGTTACACTGAAAAACACAGTATATATAACACTTTACTATGAATACATACACGTAGTTTATTTTTAACATTAACTTTGTACTTTTTGTATGAACAGTGAGACAGAACTGCATTTATGCAAGACGCCACATTTAAAAACACACAATTTACTTTATATTACACTACAATGAAAAGCATACCGTAAAATTTGTTTTGATCATAAACTAAATATTTTTTGTGCAAATTTTCAGACAGTGATAAATATAGAGTAAAATTTTTCGCGGGCAAAAAAAAAAACGCATACAAATTTCACAAGAATACAGTACTGTTCCTATTTTAATAATTATTTTGCTTATGTGCTGTTGCTGAAAATAAGACAAGGCAATCGAAATTTTTTTAAAAAAAATCCTCTTACCTTAGTTCGTGCTGCAATGCACATAAAGTTTCAACTGTCGCTTTCAAGAGTTTCAATTTCAGATTCGTGAAATGACGAAGCCTGATGATGAATGTCCTGGTAAACACAAATTTTCGCAGCGCTTTAGATTCTACGGATGGAAACATAGGCAATAACATTTGAAAAATGTGTTTGCACGATTCCTTTTTTTTTTTTTTTTTTAAACTAAAGTCTGTCCGTGACATAAGTTAAACAATCACTCAGCAGTTGCAACAATAGCCTACTTATTTTTTCTGACGGTACAGCCAGTCCACCAGGGCTTAGTGCTTTAATCCATCCTCCAAAAAAAGTACTGCAATGAATATTTTAAAATAATTGCAAAATAGTACAAAATACTAATTTATATAAAATTTAATATTTCCCTACCATTTGAAGTTGATGAAACAGAATCATTTAGAAGATTTGTTGGAAAATTTAGCTACATATCCCGCGCTGTATCTCGGTACTTCTTTATCGTGTATTGAAATTTCAGCCAAGCCCTTGTCATTCTGAGATGTTTTACGATTGTCTGTGGCACGGTTTACACTCACAGTGTCTCTGTTTCGGTATTTTTAACCACTCTGACAAACATCTGGCTAGTTAGATATGGTTGATTTTTTTTTTTTTTTTTTCATGTTTGGTAATAACAGCTGATGAACCGAATTTTGGTATTTAATTTCCTAACACAAGCATTCTCGGTCATTACTTGAAATCTGTTGGTGTTGGATTGTCATATGTGTATCAAATATTCCGTATTCTAGAGAACATATTTTCTAATTTATGCAAATCAAAATACCTTTTTGGAATGGCATTATCACTTTTTTCGGAAATTCTCATTTCTGCAGTAACACTTTTAGTTTAATTAAAACTATTATTCTGTTGCTCTGCATGCACACCAAATGCGCCGTGCCCAGAATTTTTGTAGTCATTAAGAAATCTTGATTTCAAAATATAAGTGTTGCCATATGGTGAGAAACAACGTGGCATATTTTACTTTTTGACGTACACTTTTCTGGCCATTGCTAATTATACCATTCTGTAAGTTCCTAATGCTCGATCTTCTGTTTGTCGTAGCAAAGTCGAGAGCAGATATTATTTTCATTGAACGAGAAAAGCGTCGAATTTTCCAGTGAACTAACCGTTTCCGATTTTTTTTTCCAAATCAGGTTAACACAAGTTCCTTGTACATTTCTTCATAGTAAACAATCCAGGTAACGAAATCCCAACTGTTTCAAAGGTAAATATACGCTTTCCGGGAAACTGAACGCAATGTGATTGTTGCTGCAATGTCACTATCTTTCCAACTTGCTTGTTCTTTTTTCCGAAGTCATTCTATTTGCTGAACTGTAAAAACAGTTTCTAAGATTTTATGTACCTGAGTCCTAATGGCTTCAGGACAACGTTTATGAATAATTTTTAAATTCAACAACTTTTGCATTAACTGCGCGCATTTAGTTTTTATTTCCTTCTGCTGAATCTTTGTCCTTAAATTCTTACTGTAGTGCGTTTGCCTTATTTTTAAGAAATAAAACTTCTTGCTGCAAATTTTGTAACTAAGTATTGATACTAATTTCATGTGGTGGTGGGCACGTTTAACCTTTCATGTATAATTATGTTAACATGGACGGTAGAAAAGAATTTTCAGAAAATAATTGAGGCAATGAAAAATTAACGCCGACGTTGTGAGAAATTTTGAATGAGCTAGCCTTATCAGGCAAGGCAAACACAGTAGGTTATATTAACAGTCACTTCATAGCTCTCGCTATGTAAGAAATAGTAATTTCTAAAAAAAACTATATGTACTAACTTGTTAATATATAGAGCCGGGCCAAATCCCGATGAGGAAAAAGATAAAACATGACAAACGGACCGTATTATTTTGCTCTACGCTCCATTAGTCAGGCACAGGCAAGACCGCGCGAACTGATTTTTTGAGTCACGCCAACCTCCCTCGGGTACCGTTAGCCAGAGGAGTCGGTTTCTAGTCCACGAAAGATACGAGAAAAAGTGGTCGATTTATGGACAAATTGCAAGAAAAGGTTTTTTACGTCAAAATTTGTAGAAAAATTCGTAGAATAACATACCCAAAATCTACCGAAATCCACCTTCTGGTATTTACTTTTTTTCCGGAATTTGTCCCGAAAAAAATGCGGAAAAAATTATTAAGTTGAAAACAGTACATCTCACGAGAAAACGTGTAGAGAGAAAAATTAAAGAGCATAAACTGTACCATAACATATCCAAAATTCACGAAAATCCGCTTAAAACTTCTTCTTTTTCCGGAATTCGTCCCTGGAAAAATATTAAATAATAAAAAAAATTGAAAACAGCGCACTTTACAGCAAAATATTTCAGATCAATAGGTAAAGTGCATAGTTTTTCTGTAAAACATTATAATTTCGTACTAATTCGCATAAATTCCTATATGTGTTTTCCAGAATTTGTCCCGATAAGGCCATATTTAGAGAAGGTGATTCATCGCGGGAAAAGTTGACTGTTAGTCTTCAATGTAATGTATTCATTTCCAATGCTTTGATTTCGTTACTGTTGAGTCCCTATTTGACTGGGCCAATGAAGACCTTGTGTACTACTACTGGACGTCTGTGATTCGTCTGTAAACAACTAGACCGTGCTATATAACTATCGGCTAGCAATATATGACGCAGGAGGCTACACTTATTTACATGCCCTTGCCGATTCTCATGACTACATTGTTTGAAAAAAGTTCCTTACTAAACGGAATAATTTGTTTGCCATTTAAGAACTCGGATGAGTAATATAAGATTTTACGCATTGTATGTGGCACTCTTTTCAAATAAACTTCCATAGTTCCACATGACTGCATCGGAGCACTGGAAAATTTAATCAAATAAATTTGGTTTTATATAAAATAAATCAAATTACTAGAGTCAATAGGGCCTACAGGAAATGCTTTATCACCGAGGAAATAATAAATAAATACCTCCATCTTAAATTTATCAAAATAAAATACTAATATCTTGAAATTGTGTGTATAACATTTATATAAAGAAACAAAGACATTTAAGGGCATTTAAAAGTTATAGGTATATAACTAAATATTAACTTAATTAAAATTAGTTCTGGAAAGGCGTTTGTGATAGATTTAATTCAAACGGACTGTGTGTGTGTGTGCGCGTGCGTGCGTGCGTGTGTATATATATATATATATATATATATATATATATATATATATATATATATATATATATATATATATATATATATATAGGCCTATATATATATGTGTGTGTGTGTATATGTGTGTGTGTGTGTATATGTGTGTGTGTATTTATGTGTCTACACATTATTTCTTACAGCCTGGTAAAGGAGATTGCTCACCCGTGAAATATTTTACATGCATTTGGACCTATTGTGGTACATGATGTGAGGAAATATTTTATGTAAGTTATTAAAAATAAGGTCACCCGGTGTAAACACAATAAACTGTAGTATCCAGTACAAACATTATTTTTAATTTAAATGCCTGTAGGTCGTATGATAATGTTTTCCTTGTATTTAATTATTACAAAGCAAATATGTCGAATAAAGTCAACCGATCAAAACAATTGTCACATTAAAAAATGTATAGCTGTTTTGAAACATTGGTGACATACAAATGCGAGGAAATAAGTTTACGTAATCTGAAAACTTGTTACAATTTCTGAAATAATGTGAACTGAAATTGATATTTCATGCATTTAAATTTAAGCTGTAAGCAGCGCCAATTGTAGTGGTATGAAATACTGAACTATTTAATTCAATTTATATTTTAAACATATAAACAGTTGCGAAGTCCTGTTGATTGGTAGCTCGCAACCCGCGTTTGGTAATACGAGGTGTCGCTGCTCTGTCTCTTACGTGATTAATGCTGGATGATTGGGTTCGTATTAAGTAATGTTGTAGTATGCCCGGCTAGCTCTAATTGAAATAAAATAACAAAGGAGTTTCTTTTTAAATCGGCCTAAGGGACTCACGCACTGCGGTTTGCGTCACGAGAGGTATATACTTAAAGTTTCTTTCGACGAAAATAATAGGCGCTTCCTCCGGCGGCTTTTGATCGGTCACGGCGTTAATTATGTTGCAGGTACCGGCCGCGATCACCCGAAAAGTCCACCCACCGGTGACCCCGAGCTCGCTGTCCACCGTCCTTACAAACCCGACGACGAATATCCCGACACCTGTCCCCCCGAGTTCACACACACCCGGCTCGTCTTAAGACTTTTCCCTTAGTGCCCCGCGTCTCGCAACTTTGCTTTCCTGGGCGACGTCCCCTTCCCGCCCCACCGGACTCATGGGGGCGGGTAGGTTCCCCCGAACAATCAGAGCGAAGACCTGGCCCGAACATTGTGTGCGTCCCTTGTGGAAGCTCCGTATTTATATAAAATCAAATTAAACATAGGCACATTCTCACAGCAATTACAAATAAAACACTTAGCCTAATTACTACTTGCTATCTTCAATTAATATAATTCTAGTTCAAATTACGTACGTTACACGGGGTTTGTTGGGGGAGGGGAAAAGGAGAAGAAATGTGTAGGCGAGAGAGAAATAGAGGGGATTGTATGGCACGGAGACAGGGGACAGGGGGAGGTCGGGCGCCCCCGCCCCTTCTAGAACAGCATGTGGTACGGCCCACTGCATCATCTGCTCTATTGTCGCTAGACCGGCAGGCAATTATCACTCTTAAAAACTAAAATCATTATACATAAAATTATCTTAATGTTACTAGCATATTCGAGTCTGTGACATTCCACAGGTTAAAACGATACCAGACACGATACCTCTGTGATAATATTAGTAATGTTCATATTTTCTACTGTGTTTATACTGGCCTATCATAGGATCCCACAGACCCCTCACAATCAATACTGAAGTTAAAATGGATGGCAATATGTTACATAATATGACAATAAAGAACCCTTCATTACAATCAATCATCACAATTAACCTAAACTACATTAATTTATATATATAAAAGTATCAATAAAATAGGGCCGTCACATGACCCTCGCGGATCATTTGAAAATAGAAGTTATGATTATTTGCAAAGGATTCGTCATCCGCCAAGAAAGTCATTATTTTAAGCTTGATCGTAATATAAAAATTATTAATTCTAAGTTCCTTACTCAAATGTACAACTAATTAACACAAGTCTCTGCCATATTTGATTCTCTTTAGTTTGAGTGCGATGTGTCCAATCGCGAGTGTTCTAATGTCATTTGCACGATTTTGTTCTTTAGTGTCATTACTTATTTCAAGTTTAGGTTGGATATTCTTCACGTTTTAACATCACTCACATTGATTTTATTATTTTTTTAATTTTTTTCACACTATTTTCCAGAGCACTCAATGCCATAATGATGGTCGATGTTTTTTACCATGCGCCCTACAGGGCTGCCTGCAGCCATTGTCGTGGGGGTTGGGGGTCATGTTTGAGCTAGCCAGTCGGCCATGTGTTTCTAATTTCCTCTAAGGACCTCGTCACTACACAAAAGCTTGACCGTCATAAAGTTCCCCAGTGACATTTCCCGGCTCTGCCCAGCTCCTAGGACACCACATGGCGCGAAACGTCCCTAAAGTGTCATCCTTAACGAATTGCCGGCTCCTCGACCCTAGTTCCTTACGACCCCTCAGTCTACAAATCCCCCCTCGAAGAAACTTACCAGATGTCTAAAAATGTCTCCAACCAGCCCCCCTGGCAGCAGACCTTCGGCTAACTACTTCTTACAGCTGGAAAAAAATCAAACTTAAAATCCAGCTGACAAAATGACGACGAAGTTCCTATACAACACAACACTGAAACTACTTACAACACCAGTTATTACCCTTAAGGGATATTGATCCCTACCGCCTTGGATTTATCTGTTTCTTCTCGATAACGTTTGTTCCAGTCGATGTATCAAAATTTTTGTCCCGACAAGGCATAGATACATACTTAATCGATTTTCTGTAACTACTGGAACAATAATATATTCATTATTTTGCAACAGGAAACAGCTGAAAAGGAAAAATTACTTTATTTATGGGAGCGACTACAGAGGCCACAAAATTAACAGAAACAATGCCATATGGATTCCAAAAAGTGAATGAAACAATAAACTATGCCTTGTCAGCGTGAAAAAAGTAAAACAATGTGTCTATTTCCTGATTTATAAGAAAAACGGCAAAACCTATCTGACAGGGATCAATCCCCCTTAAGGCTTTACGTATGATATCGCCCCGTGTTCCGATGCGTGTACTTGTACCACGTGGATCTATGAGCCATCATCTGGCGGCGCGGTGGCCTGAACCCCTCTTCTTCCTTCCCCAAGCCTTCTGTAAGCCGCCTGTTCACGGTCGCTCTGCCTGTCCTTTTGTGTGTCATTTCGTTCCGGTCTCTCTTCCTCGTCTCCCTTGTTTATTGTACCTACTCCACTGGCCTTCACCGCCGACCTCGCCCGACTGTAAGAGTGATATTCCAGTTTTTCCACAAGGTCAATGAGTGAGTCACAGTCGTTAACCCCAGCCGTTATTGCCGCCTCGCTCATGTATCGCGGGAGGTGCCTTATGAGATAATGTAAAAGGCGTTCTTCTGAAAATGGTGTGTCCAGGAATTCGGACTCCTCTACTAACTCGCGCAAATAATCAGCTATACT
>PNEQ01000812.1:0-22771 GCA_003012365.1 Medauroidea extradentata
AGCCCTTCAACACGGCCGAAAACGGCATTTTCAGACTGCCGTGCCTCACAATATTGTGGACGAATGTCTGCGAAACTAGTATAGAGCCCTGCGTTGGACTTTCCTTAAAACTTTCCACCAATAAAAAGATGGGGTCACCACTGAAAGTGTCAGTCAGGCGAGTGTTCTACGATACCACTGCACGCCGTTTGTGTCTTGCACTAGAGGTGATACCGCGTCACAGGAGCTGGTCAACATCGCCCTTCGTGCCGTGCCTCACTCACACAAACACACGGCCAGTAGGCGGGCGTCTTAAAGGGCCGCAAAACACGCTCGTCTCTCCTCCAGGCGCGCCACAATACTGCCGGCGGCCAACAAACAGCAGATGTCAGATGAGCACACGGTAATTTGGAGTCAGCCTGCTCCGAGATAACACGAAATGTGCACGCCTCTACAGTGATTTCTTTAAGAAGTGAGCTGTTGGCTGACTGCACGCCAGTTCGGTGACTGGCGTCTAGAATCTAGGATCAGCTACTCTTCCATGCGTGTGCTGTCTCATCCTTGCCGCTTCCGAACTTGTATTGTAGGCCCCCTTAAGGGGCCCGCCTCGTTACCATAAAATCACACTGCAGCGTGTTTGAAGAAAACGTTTTACACCGAAACTAATACACGTGTGTTTACGCCGTTTCTCTACGAAAAGAACTCACACTTCAGACGACTGCCCTTAAGTACTTTCAAGACAACACACGTATTATAAATCCCCTTTTAAGGCACGTCAAAATGGGTTAAAACGGGGTTTTCAGGCTGCTATAGCGGAAAATATACTAGCCGAATGCATGTGAAACCACTTGGGTAGTGCATTGGACTTTAGTAAAGTGATTTCGTAAATAAAACAATAGGGTCACCACTTAAAGTCCTATAGGAAATTTGTTTTTTCGGGAAGACTGCACGCCTTAAGCGTAGTGGCGACGCACCGTTGTATGGCCCATACGACGTCGCCCTTAGCACCATACCTCACTCACACAAACACATGTGCCACCAGGCGGGCCCCTTAAGCGCTGACCAAAATGTCCTCAGTTGTACATTTTCCTGACAGAAGTGTGTCGTGTTTTCATAACCGCCAGCGGGACGATACAGCAGCTGGTTGATGCGTGCTTGGCCAGGAATGCGGGAGTGTGTGCCGACGTACAAGGCCGCGCGCTGTGTAGAGGTGCTTGCTATCTGGCGGACTCTGGCGCGGTTGTCGGCGAAGTGGGTAGCGCCGCGGCCACATGGGTGGGCGTCAATGCCCCGCAGTGTTACTGGAGCCGCGCATGTGGCAGCTTGCCAGCATCTGGCTATCTGGTACATGTGCTCGGCCCGTCACGTGATCACACTTCGTCGCTGCTGCGTTGACCAGCCTCCCTCCACCTTCCTTGCTCTCGCGTGCTTCCGCCGTATTTAGTGATGGAGCACCTCACCTCGGCGGCGTTTTAGGGACTTCCTTCTAGGCAGTCGTGAACGTACAATTGCTGTCCGCGCGCCAGCTCTTGTGTCCCTGGCGTGTATGCAATTTTCTTCGCATACTTTACGTGCGCTACAGTAAAACAGTATTAAACACATCCTAACGGCTAGCATGTGCGTCGCATGCTATTGGGCCTTGTTGTGTTATTTATATATTTACGGGCGAAAAATACATACCCGCCAGGGACTCAAAGCTGGCGTGCGGACAGTAGTCCTCCCACAACACTTCCCACCCGTTGTGATGGTTTTCTGTTTCTTCATCTTCTTTAATATTTTCATCCGTGCGATGAATTTGTCCAGCCCGCTAAACATCGTCTGTAGCTACTTGATTTTTTTCCGCACCCACTGCGATAACTTGAGCTCATCCAGCGAATCCTCCTGTAGCTGCATCCATCTTCTACCCACTGCGATTACGTGGCCTTCCTTCTTAATCCTTCTATTCTGTCCATTTCCTTCTAACTGCGAATAAGCCACCATAGACTCTTCTATGGATTCATTTGCCATTTGCTGCAATGGTATAGTCGACTCCGTAATCCTCCTTATGTAGCTTCATCAATCTCCTATCCGGTGTCCATCCCACGAATCCTCCTCTATAGCTTCATCCAATTTACATTCACAGAAAATACATGGTCTATCCCAGAATCCTCATCAATCGATTTAGCCTTTTCTCGCCCAATACGATAACTTTGTCCTTCCCTAAATCTCAGAATTTTTCTATATAGTTTCATTATTTTCTGAAAGCTTATTTCACCCTTAGTAATGGCGTGGTTTGCTTCTGACTATCTGAATCAGTCTGTATGGTTTCATCAATTTCCGTAAACAATAAGATGACAATATATCCGTAATGTTTTCATTATACGTAAATGTGCTGGAAAATGTTACATGTATTATATTGAATTGTAGTCCGGATTAAAATTTATTAATAACCACTGTTCTTGTAATAATATCAAGTAGTAATCGTACCCGGTAATCGTTAGTAAAAGTTTTACATTTGTGAACAGGTGGCATTCATATGATGACTGTAAGGATAATCGCCGCTTAAAGTCCCATAGGGAAAAGTGAATACTGTAGTACAGCACTGCGCATCAGGAGGTGGCTCTTACGTGAATGTGGTAGACATTACTTACGCCGATCAGCGGCACCCTTAGTGCTCCTTCAATCTTGTGCCTCAAACAGACGCAGTACTGACAAATGCGGATACTTGAACTGCAGGGGTAACATTGACCGACTCAAGATATTTGTTTTGTGACCATTTAATGAAGCTATACATACGTATAGTTATTTAAGTTTGCTTCATTCAGATGTTTGTCATTTCTTCATTAAATGGCACTAAAGTATCCACTTTTGACGGTATTATCTAAGAAGGTATGGTGTAATGTATTTTCGGCTTCTGCCGAGGGTAACTTGAGAACGGTTAATTGTGTCGTCTATTGTGCGACTTCTGTAACAGTTGGAAAGCGGTGGTTGTTGGGGGGGGGGGGGGGGGGTTTACCGTTGTGATTGATGTGCCATTTCCTCCGTGTGTTCCTCTCGGTCAAAGGAAGATAGGGCATAAAAAAGACTTCCCCGCGATTGGTAGTTGGAGGGGCGGAAGAAAGAAACGTTTCTGCGCGTGGTCATCACTCATGCTCAGAAGGCAGAGATAGACGGCTTGACGTGAAAAACAGCACGTGTTGCTAATGTACGCAGATCCTCTCTGACACTAGCCAAGAGTTATTTTTCCTGGTTCTGTAGTGTCTCGTAGCCAACTAATTTTCTTCGGAAGTTCTGTTGCAAATTTTTTTCCACGAGGAATGTAATCAAATACACAGCTCGAACATTCTTTAATTAAGTTCGCAGACATGCAAAAATAGCATATTAGTTTTTATGTAAGTTCATGTTAAGGGGGCGATTCACCTCAGTTTTCAACATCTTTTATTATTTTTATATTTGTACCAGATATAATCTTTCTTATTTTAGACATAAATTGTGACTAAATCTTCCACTTAGGAAATTTTTGTATCTGTAATATTTTTTGCGTAGTGAGTCGTAAACGTCAAAATTTGCACTTTACTGTTTTATGCATGCTACTGAAACCAACTGACATACCAAACCGAAAAAAATCACAATGTATAACAATGTAGTAGGCTGTGATTTGACATATATATATATATATATATATATATATATATATATATATAGTTTTGTATTTTTAAAAAGTTGTAATTTTTAAATTTTCATTTCAAAATTCAGCATTTTTTACTAAATACAAAAATATTTTATTTTTTGTTATATATGTGTCAAATCATAGCCTACAACACTGTTATACATTGTGAATTTTTTTTCGGTTTGGAATGTCAGTTGGTTTTAATGGCGTGCATAAAACCGTAAAGTGCAAATTTTGACATTTACGACTCATTACGCAGGAAGTATAAGAGATACAAAAATTTCCTAAGAGGAAGATTTAATCACAATTTATGTCTAAGATAAGAAAAAAAATCTGGTACAAATATAAAAATAAAAAAATGACGTTGAAAACTGAGGTGAACCGTGCCCTTAATTCATTAAGAGCCAATAAACCATCTTAGAAAATAAAGGGAGATGATAAATGCTTTTCTACCGTCGATGTATTGATAGTCTGAACGTTTTGAAAATACGTATGTAATCATTAGTTAAAACGCTATATGTTCTTCATTGTAAAGAGAGTACTTTTGAAGAGCGTCTTGTCAATAATAGTAGTAATAATATAAAATGTGTAGTCGTAGCCTCTGGCATTAACTTAGAGTTCGATGAAATTTATGTACAGTATTTATAACTTATATTGGTATGTTAATATTCACATGTAGCGGAAAGATACACATTTACTGAGAGGGGAAAAATCAGGGGCTTCAAAAGTACATCCATCCTATCGTTAAGTCTGTATAGTAATTTAGTTAATTTTATCTCTAAAGCTTATTTTCTCGTTGGCGGAAATGACAAAACTGGGAGTTATTGCGGCCCTTTTTACACATGAAAGTCTTGGCTGAGCATAATTTAAAACGTATAAAGATATGTCAATTTATCTTTAATATTACGTTGTGAAATGAGAGACTCGCCTCTGAATGTCTCATAGAGACTGCACGTCAGTTCAGTGGCTAGCGCCTAGAGGCTAGGATGAGGCGTGTTGTGAGCGTTGTGTCGTCCTTACCGCTTTCGTACTTCTAGGCATCGAAAACCCAAAATACGTCCACTCAGGCAGATACCTTAAGTACGCTGCCAACTTGAGTCCTGGTGTGAATAAAAATAGGGATTTATATGTTAAATTATATTTACAGCACGCGCCATGTGTTGCATATAATATTACTACCGTTTCAAATTCGAGTGGCTAATTTGCACAGGTCGATTTCATTCCGGTATTTATAGGATACCAGGTGTTTGCAGCGTCCTATGCTGCTTGAATTCCTCGAATGTGCCCTTCACTCAGTAACTGCCACTCGCCATCTAAGCTGGCGCGCAGTGTATTAATATCACTTTCGGACGAAAATTTTCCTGCATTGAGAAGAGGAGAATATTACTACAGAAATAAAAATGTATGGCCTTTTCACACTGTGACACTGTGGCCGTCACAAGTGACCCCATAGGTTTCTAAAAGAGTCACTGGTGTCGAACACTGCCAGTATTGCCAATCTTTGATACACGCTGCAAGTTACTGTCTCCAGTGTCCCAGTCTGAAAGCTCCTGTGTAAACCTGTGCAAGGTCCCTTTTACACTATAGCACTTGTGACCGTCGCGTGTGACTCAACTTGGAAAGGCATTGTTTTTTGAAGTGGAGCTTTCACACTAGGACACTGCAGTGTTTCGTTGGGTCACTGTGACCCGGCGGTGTTCGAGCCTGGCCACCGGCGACTGAGTAGGTCACCGTGTCTGGGTCGATCACTGCTCGAGTTACACAGGTTTATATCGGGACATCCAGACTGGGACACTGGTGATGGTCACTCGTACCGTGTATCAAAGATTAGCAATGCTGGCAGTGTCCGACACCAGTGACTCTTGAGAAATCTTATAGGGTCACCGGTGACGGGCACATAGTGTCCTAGCTTGAAATGGTCCTAACTCCAGCAGTGACCGGCCCGGACACAATGACCCACCCAGTCATCGGTGCGATGGCCGGACTCGGGACACCGCTGGGTCACAGTGACCCAACAAAACACTGCAGTGTCCCAGTGTGAAAGTTCTGAGTTGAGTCACACTTGACGGTCACAAGTGTCCTAGTGTGAAAATGCCCCTAGGAAAAAATATGGGATGATTTCGAACGTTTTTTTATTATGAAAATACTTACTTTTTAAACGTTTTTAGGGTGCTAAAAACACCTTAAAGACTTTAGGAATTAAGGCATGCAAAATTCGCGTTATTTTCTGACTGCTGGCTAGACTCCAAGTGACTATAGATCCGTTGGACGTTTCCCGCTGGCCGATATTGTCGCGACTTGCCGCAGAGGATGCTTATGACAACACACAAAAGTTCGTGGCTAGAGCCCGGTAGTTTTTGCGAAAAGATTTTTGCAGCACTTTGTTTCAGCGCCTTACGTGCGTACCTGCATCTCTGCTTTATGGTCAGTGATTGGAAGCCGTAACACCCAGCGTCTGGAAGTTAAACCCGCAAGTCACATACGTGATTTGTCGCAGTTATCCGTGTACTGATTGGCACAGTCTAATAAATAACAACTCTGCACAAAAACACTCTGCCAATAATCATGAAGTTGAGCTGCAGGTGTACACGTAAGACATTGAAACAAAGTGGGGCAAAATTCTTTTCGCGAAAACTACCGGGCCCTATTCATGGCCTGTTGAATCGCAGATAGCGCTCTGTTATAGTATAGGAAAGTAAAGTTTAGCCTGCAGTCAAATAACGCGCATTTTGCATGTGTCTACGTTATGTAGCGTATGGACCTCACCGGGATGAACAAGTCAGTGGAGGCATGCATGTAGTTTCGCCAGGTACTGAGCCATATCCAATATAATTTAACTTATATATAACCTATTTTTCTTGCGCAGGTCCCCGAGGTAAGCACAAAGCAGTACCCTTCACATCGTCAGAAACACCCATTTTCAGTATAAATGAATGAAGGGCTTGAAGCGAGTAAACGCCATGTACAGTTCTTTGAAGGTTGTTTCATACCATAAATCACCCAACGCACGTTGAGACGTTTTCTAATAAACATCTATCTAGGGTTGCCAAATTCTTCAGATTTACCATACGGGGCATTTTCGGTAACTCGACACTACATTTGACCTCTACAAAAATGATCGAGGAAAACTATAATCGATATAAAATCCATTTAATGTTGTCTGACACGTGGGAAATTAATTATCTTGCAATGTTTTCACATAATTTCTTAATGTGTAAGCTGTGGCAACAAAGTATTATTTGTACACGTAGAAGTTTGAAATTTGGGTATGTTTGTCTTGGCTTCAAGTTGTACCTTTTCATCCCGAATTTTAACAAAATATTGTTCACAACTGAACTCGTAATTCTGGTTTGTTTGATACTGTTTATTAAGTTTGGTTCCTAAAATATCTGAAAAAAAAAAATATATATATGGCTCCCCTTCTGATGTCAGTACGATGTAGTTGTTATAGTCCTAAGATACGGGAAATTCCGTACAAAACGACACAGTTGGCAACCCTACTTCTGTCTGCCGAAGATCCGCACACAGCTCGGCCGCTTGGGCATGTTACCACCTTGAAGGCGAAGGGCTACCCACGAGGGTAACATCCTGTACGCAGTAGTGTCGTGTTTTATGTCTCGTTTCCGGGATGAGTAGCGGTGCTTGGACTAGGTTCGACGCACCGTCACTGCAGGAAATGGTTGAACCGAACGTTTTTATAGGCTCATAAAAACACCCACGTTGGGCGGCCCGGTCGTATGCAGTAGCGTTCCTGGCTCATTGTCGTAAAATTTTGATATTACCCTTTTATAGAGGTTCTTTGAAAAGTGATCCTGTAATACTACCTGCCGGTTCGGTAAGAAATGCTTTCTTTAGTCTTTGTGTCCACTTTCAATAGCGAGCATTTGATAGTCCATAGACCGTCGTGCATTCTTTTTAAGAGCTTCTGTCACTCACCGAGTTGAAATTTTCGTAGTTTTCTCGCCGCTATAAAATTTTTACAGTATGGACTTAAGTTTCACCGTCTTGCAAACTATTGAGTGTAATTATGACGAAAGATAATATATAGGTATAAATACGTATATCTTGCTATTTAATTGAAACCAAATAACGCCTAGTAACAAACAGTACAAAATACGCATAGAACCGTAAAATCTAATTCTTCTATAAATTCATTGCTAGTAATGACCTCGACAATTTCGTTTTAGTACGAAAATGAAATTTTACACTATACAGTACGTCGGGAAGAGTTGCATACAAATGAACAGTTTTGATTCTTTTTATGTTAATAATTTTTGTAATGTTACAAAAACATTTAGGATACCAGTGCCGAAGATTTTTTTGTAAGGAACACAATATTTTACCTCGTCCTTAACGGCCAGCTGGTTACCTAACATATCCGCCTTTAGTGAATGCTTGTTTGCCCTGTGAAGCAAACTGTCTCGAAATGTAGGTTAATGCAGTGTGCTGTTGTGCGCGCACAGGCAGAGGTACGCCTCAAATGAAAAGCCACTTAGTTGTGCCGCTAATTGCGAAAGAGGTCAAAGCGGGCACCTGGTCGTTTGATGGCTAAACTGAAGTGCCGGTGATTAGAATGATTTATCGCGGGAAAGGGAAAACCTGCCTGTTTGCTAGGTTTCAGCGTACGTTCAGCTTACCAGGATGTTACTGACTTTCGCTTGTACCTGGACCAGTTAACGCTGTTTTAGCGAAAAGAATCCCACTATTGTAATATTTGATGACTTATTGGTAGGGACTTGAAAAATTCGCCAAATATCTTACTATACCCAAGGGGTGCAAGACAAATGCTGGCGGTCTATCTCTGTGTGTGTGTGTGTGTGTGACCAAATTGAACGTCGCCATACTGCAAACCGATGCGATGTCCTATAGTAATTTTTTTTTAAAAATAATAAACACCCCCCCCCCTCAACTAAAGTACACAATTCCGTATATTCAGCTGCGATAGCGTTCAATTTGGTCTTGTAATAAAACAGCAGCGTACTAGTCTAGTTCTTTTATAACGTCTTTGATTCTTGGAGACTAGTCTACAGGCCATTGAACCAATGCATTTTTTCCGTTTTGTATTGGTTTGCAGATAGCTATACTGTGTCAGACGTATATCAACCAATCATACATGATGGGTAGAGACGGTAGTATATCGCGAAAATTGTTTGTGCCAACATACACTGAAAAAAAGAGTATAGCTGCAGGTACCATACTTATGTTAAAATAGGGACAACAAAACTGTTTGGTTGTCGGCACTACTCTCAACAGTTCCTTCAACAATCTGTTTTGTAGAAGAAACAAAGAGCCTTGTTGCTGTTACAAACCAGATGGTAACTTCTACAAAACAGATTGTTGAAGGAACTGTCCAGAGTAGTATCGACAACCTAACTGTTTTGTTGTCCCTATTTTAACACAAGTATGGTACTTTTTTCAGTGTACCCTCTAAAACACTGTAGTTTCTTGTGACGTGTATGATTAGGTGACATACATCTGACACAATGTAGCTGTCTGCAGACCAATAATAGGCATCACATATTACTATAGCGGGATTCAAACACGGCAACAGCTCTACGCACAAACGAAAGCCAGTCATCTTTTCATAAGCTGAACGTACGTTGAAACCCAGCAAACAGTCAAGTTTTCTCGCGATATACCATCATCTCTAATGATAGGTGGAGGCACGATTTTATGACGAAAATATTGTTTGCAACATTTGATTTCAATGCGTCATGTGCACATCTGCAGCTCTGCTACATCGTCTGTGATTGGGCAATTTTACTCTCACTTGCATTGGCAAATTACAGACGTACTGTGTCACAATAACCTTATTCTGATTGGTGCAGTAGAATGAGAAACGTGTCTGAACAAAGACACGCTGCCAATAACCATGAAGCCGAACTGCCGATGTGCACACGAGACAATGAAATGAAATGGGGCAAAAATCTTTTTGCGACAAAATCGTGGCCCTAATGATAGGAGATGGTGATTTGTCGCGAGAAAAGTTGAATGTTTGTTAGGTTTCAATGTAATAAATTAATTTCCAGTGCTTCTATTTCTTTACTGGTCGGTCCGTGGGCCAACGCTGAGTCTTGATGCGCTACGACTGAAATCTTTCATAGTGGAACAACCATCGGACAACCATACCAGGTTCAAGACGCTACACTTACTTGGAGAATACACTGGCAGAAGAGATTATCATGATTTTCCACTATCTCTGTTCATTATGTATATTATGGCAGTCTTGTTATCACTTCAGAAGAAGCATGTTTTTCTCTGTCAAAGCAGGCAGTCATGTTTACCATGTGCGACATGCAAGTACTGTATTGGAAGAGTACGTGCGAACATGCCTGCTCAGGCTGACGAGACATTCCTGACGCAAAAAAAGTGAGCTTTGTAGTCACGCTGAAGTGGGGCTTTTCAGCCAAACTACTATCATAGTTTTTTCTGCGCAACGAAGCTTACCACACGTTTACTATACACAGGGACCTGAAAAATGCGAGTTTTCTGTTACGCACACACTAGGATTCCAGCAACTATAAGTTCGTGTCACCTTCGCGATTGGCCTTTGACTTGACATCCCCTGGAAGTCTCCGAGCCAATAATAATAAAATACACCTTAACGTGCCCCATACCACTGTACAGTAGAACCCTGTTATAATGTTTCTCAAGGGACAGAAACATTTTTTACAGTAATTTGCTAGTACAAGAAATGAGTTTTAGGGACCAAATGAATGTAGTATTATAACCGGGAAAACGTTGTAAGTGGGAACACTATAAGATGGTTTTACTGTATAAGCGAGCAGCTAATGAACACATGCTGTCTGCTGGGAGTGACAGTTATCCTTGTAGGCTAAACCTACATGTCAGAGCCCGGAAAAATCCGCGGGTTCGCTGAGCTGTAGGCTAGCCTCCTAGAATATTATTGTGAAATCGTGCAGACAGTAGCTGTTCATTAGCTGCTCACTGCCACAGTTAAATGGGCCTGTATTCAGTTACAGTTTTATTATTGGCTCAGCTACTTCCAGGAAGTGTCGAGTAAGTCAACGACCAATTAAGAACGTGATACAAACCTATAGTTGCTGCAACTCTAGCTTGCGGCTAAAAGAAAACGCGAATCGCGAATTTGTCAGGGCTGTAAGTATGAGAAACACACCACGTGAATCCTGGGCTAAATTAGAGACGGAAATGTTAGTGGAAAAATGATATACGGTACGACAAATTTTTCGCGCACAATTTGGCAACACAGCACTACGATGGTACCACCACTGTTCTGACCACCATATTATGGGTGCAGGTTCAAATCCCGAGCAGTCCAAACGTTACTCTTCATTTACAACTAGATGTAACTTACATAATACCTGGGCATGGGCAAGAGGGTTGCGCTAGCTTTGTCGGTATGTCTATTAATGATTTTACGTCCGCTAATCTCAACTTCTAAGTTCACGTAAGCGGAGACGCCGTCAGCTGTCTACCAAGCCAACTGCGACGTTTTCCAATATTTTTTAAACAACGCCCGTAGGCTTCCCGGCCTGCCGTACTTCTTGGCTAGACGATATCTCTACTAAAAGGCACCCCGACGCCCGACGATCGCACTCCGGCATGCCGTCTTTACGGCCCAACAACGTCTCGACGTCTAAACATAAAAATCCAATACAAAATATTTTTTGTATTGGAAAAAAAAATTAGCTACAAGTAGCAAAAAAATTTCAAATTTCAGAAATTTTTTAAAAATGCAAAACGTCTGAATGGGTTTTATATACTTAAAGCCCTAGCCAGTGACATGTACTTTCGCTGTGAATTATTTTGTTTCATTATGTTAATTAGTTTTTGGGGGTGTATGAACTAAAAACATGCACATTTTTACTTTGAAATGCCATTATGGGAAAACTGCCTGAGCCAATATTTTTGTAGGAAACTCCAAAGTAACGTCTACAAAACTAGCACTGTTTTATGCAATTATAAAATTATGATTTTCCCTCTCTGGAACGCTCTAAGAGGAGTCGCTAGAAATAAGTTTTCTGCAAAATCAGTTTCCGAGTGTAACGTTATATCCGCACATAACTGTTGTGACAATAGGTTTTTAAGGAAAGGTAAAAAATAAATTAATTAAGCGAGAAATAAAGACACCATTATTTCTAGACGCCACGTTTTACTTTTATCCTTCTTTATGTAGGGTCTGCAAACATTTCTGAATGGTGCGGAGGAGCAAGTTTATACTCACTTAACTTTTACGCACACGTACACGCAAAATATATACTATCCGAGAAGTGAGGTCAGGAACTTTAAAAAAAAAGTTGTGAATATTTAATGACAGTAATGCTACCCTAAAATTGGCCTTGATATTTCATTTATCATTGCAAAACTTATAGATCTTTCATTGTTTGAAACATTATTCAGTGTTTTTATTTATGTTTGAATAAATGTTGATAAAGCGGATCTTTAGGGTATTATTACTCGCAGTACGGTTACGTACAAACTGAAAACACATTTTGAAATACCTTTTAAGAAATATAATTGCGCAAAATTAACACATTCCGCCCTGACTCACCTTGTGTGTGTGTGTGTGTGTGTGTGTGTGTGACAGAAAGTAGGTCTACAATAAGTATATTCCCGGTCTTCGGTTATCTGGTCATACTTAGAAAAAAAAAATTTTTTTAACGGAGTTATTCTTACAATATCTTTTAAACAGGTTTATTTATTGTACATGCGTTCAAATACAGTTACAATCTTACATTTGGTTCAAGCACAGAAGTGGTTTACATGACCAACATTGTGTAATTAATCTAATAAATTTTGTACTGAACTATATTTTGACAAAGTACTACGTGTAATGCATAGTAATGGATCCAGCTTTGAGTTTAGTGGGAGGTGGGGAGGATGTCTTAGAAAGTATTGTATATCCGAAGTCAAGGTGGGGGGTAGGTCGCCCTCCCCTGGAAAATTTGGGATTTTAAGGTACCAAATAGTGCTATTTTCAGAGTTTTTGAAACTAAATATTGAATTAAAGGAGTAAGAATTTTTTTTTTTTTAAGATTATTATTTTTGTACTGTCATGTTTAGTGGTAAGGGGGGGGGGCATGCCGCCATGCCACCCCCTTGGATCCGCGCTGGTAATGCAGCTTTCTGTATATCAGATCCGACAGACCGCCACAGTGGGCCGGTTAACTAACATACTGTATTACGTATTTTCTTTTACCTTTTACTAAAAGTACAGATGATGGAAAGGCGTGAATGTTGTTTAAATACCGAAGCCAAGGCAACTATATTCGATAGTGGACATTTTCACGCTGATAACTATCTCAAACCGAGCGAGGTGGCGCAGCGATACCACGCTAGACTCGTATTCGGGAGGACCCGAGTTCAGTCCCCGGCTCCGGCCATCATGATTTCGGTTGTCCATGGTTTCACGAAATCGCTCCAGGCGAATGCTGGGATAGTTCAGTTAGTCTATGTGTAAAGTTGTGCCTAACCTTCACTAATGTGTGACAACGAGACGCAAAACCCAAAAATAATAATAAAAGTAAAAACATCACTATCTGGAATACGATTTGTGAATTTCGTAAAATTTTTAAACACCCACATGCTTATGCAAGTAGACACTAGCTGCAATTTAACGGATAGGTTTATGTGGAATGCTTGCTTTTCGGGCGAGCTTAATTTGCTTTTGTAATGGGCTCGCAGGTAAACAAGTACTGTGTGTTCATTTTGGGTAAGAATATTGTCAATCTAAGTTTTGGAGTAGATACGTGGAGGATTTCTTTCATTGGCCTAACGATGCCTCTGCAGAATGGAGAGGCAAACGTAATGCACTTGCCTTTGTTCTTATTGACAAACGGCCTCGTTAGTTTTGAAATCAGATGTTACGGTGCGACATTTCGTTTCAAAGCTACAGATTACCGGCTGGCATTTAATCGCTGGCCAGGTGCAAATGTCACTGCCAGAGTGACGCGGGTTCCGCACAAGCTCGACGATTGACACGCAAGAACTGTACAAATGCCCAGGGGCGTAGTAATGATTTCTGTTCCGGAAGGGGGGGGGGGTGGATACTAACTTGAGAATTTTCTGAACACAATAAAGGGATATTGATCAGACTTTGGAAAGTTAACCAAAAAATCTAACTGATTAAAGTTGAACTTAATGCCTTAAAAAACTAACTGTTTTAAAATAGAAGATAACTTTTAAAATATTAACTGATAAAAATTAGAGTTAAAAGAAAATTATCTGATTTAAGTTAATTGTTAGTGTGTCCCAAAATATTTGTGTGGAGAAAAATAAAACTTTACACACGGATGACCACATTACCAAGAAATTCTTTATTTTAACACCCTGAAAACCATAAAAAAGAGGTTATTTCTTTAGTTTCTGAATATTATATTATTTAAAAGATTTATCTTTTTTCCAGTCAAAAACATTAAAACTATTTGTTGAAATAATTGTTCAATTGTTATTTTATAGTGCAGTCGTCAGTTTGCAGAAAGTAACTCCTTAGTTTAATAGTTTGCTAATAATTTTAACGAATAGAAGTTTAGAATGGTCTAGTTTCTAAACTAACAATTAAGTTAAAAAATTACTCAAATTTTTAATGATTAATTTTAATAGTTAATTTTTAAAGTCATTAATCCCAAGTCTGACATTGATTCACACGTCATGGAATCAGGGAATGGGGGAGGGGGTCCGGAGGTCCTCCCCTGGAAAATTTTCTGTTTCAGTATGCTAAATGATGCAATTTAAGAAGTTTTTGTACCTGAACTGTGAATTTATCACTGCTTATTTTATCTTCGAGTAGTTTGTTTTCATTTAAAAAAAAAGGAAAATAATAAGGGCGGGGGGGGGGGCTGGCTACGCCCCTGCAAGTGCCGCAATAAGGCAGGCAATAACTGTACGAGTTGTTGGATTAAGACATCTCCCATCCTGGGGGATTGCGGGACTAGAAATTCACGAATAAAAATAGAACAGCGAAACTGAGGAGGAGGAACCTTAAGGTGGATAGTCACAAGCTGTTTTGAAATAACTGTTTTTTTTCTTATCTAGGCTGTTTAGAAATACTTATTTAAAATGTGTAATCGTAGCTACCAAGTAAAATACATTACCTTGTGAAAATTTCAAATATCTATATTTGACATATAATTATGACATAATTAGTTTTATTAGTTTGTGGTGCATATATAAATTATTGGCTGAATATGAAGAAATTTTTATACCAGTAGTTCTGAAGCAGTATAAGAAATTTTAAGTAATTTTAACTGAAATAGTGTAATGATTTGTAAAGAAGGTTTAACACAAGCGATACAACTTACCTTAAGCTTGAAGCCACATAGTTTAAATTATGATTAATCTAACAATTAAATTTAGTCTCAATTTTAAATTTTAAAGATAGTTCTTGAAACAAGTGTTATTTGCAAATTTGCTTAAGGAATATTGATACAAACATTAAAAAAAAAAATAATTTTTAATTTTTTAAAAGTTAATTTTATAATTGAATTGTACTCATTAAGTATTACACATATAAACAAATTGCAACTTTTTTTTTTATATGGCATGATTGTGCCAGAACTTTCTGTGTGTGTGTACCATTTCTGTATGTATATACCATTCTGAGTTCAAAATGTTTGTGATAAAAATAGGACCAGTGATTTTTGCTAGTTGTCATTGTACACAATCCTGTTGTAAATGATGCACATATCACACGCTGAGTTTTGGGCTCTGAATAGTGGTTGATATTTTATACTATGCTATTTAATTGTGTACAGCCTTATTAGGTATCATTCTGAATTGCTTTCATGCTGATAAACAAAATTATAAATTATTTTCCTTAGTACGCTGATTAGTGGTAATTGTTTTTTATTTAAAATAAGTGACGTAGGCAGGAATATGATTGTGTTGTTCCTTGTTGCAGATATTGCCATGGACTGGTCGGACCACGCACTGTGGTGGCCCGCTCGCAACATGTGGCTAGCAAGAACTAGATCCACCTTGGACCAGTGTGGTGTTCAAGCAGATGCAGTCCTACACTTCACTCCCATGCACAAGACACTAAGGGTACAACTACCAGATCTCAGGTTTTTGGACTGCCGCGTTGACTTCTCCATCAAGACCTTCAATGCTGTGGTGAATCTGTGCAAGGAGCTAGGTAAGTTGTCTGTAAACCTAAGTTTGTTTATAAATTTATTCTTCAGTGTGCCAGCGATCCTCAAGGGAAACTTTGGAGGGAACCAGCCAGCCAGCTGCTAGATGGTTCAATTAGTCTTTCACTCCTTTATGCAGCACAGACTATCACTTTGTACGTCAGAATCACTACAAACCCCAATCGAGATTCCCACCAACTTTGTCCCAACATGTACGTTCTAGGTGCGTGTCACCTCACCATGAGGATGAAACATCTCAGAAATGCGGGCTGGGTCAACACCACAAAGTCTCGGTGGTGTTGGCCAGGCCTGGGCCAAGACCAGGTCGCCTGTACTGTCATCCCTCATCAGGGATATAAAAGTTCAACATGTCACATAGTTTAAGCCTTTGCACAGAATTATATCTTTAAATATTTTGTTACTCAAAATTTTAATTATTTCAAACTCCAGATTTTTAAAAAATATGAGTTTGTATAAGACAGACAAGTATAAACTGAATTATTTGTCAGTTTTTTTGTGAATTAAGAGGAGATTCTAATTGGAAGCATTTTTTTAAAAATAATAATACAAAATGTTCTAATATTGTGAAAGCAAGCAGTATGCATTAAAGCAAGAGAGAAAGTTAAAAACGTTGGTCCTAAAATCCATACCTTACAGATGCCACGAGCCTGGAGGATCAAGGTATTGAAGCAAGAAACATTCATGGGACTGACCTGCACATCACATGATGCATTACCACTATGCGCTAAGCACTGAACTAGTGCAGTGACTTCCTTTTAAACTATTTTTGCTGTTGTACTTAAAACAGTATACTTTTTTTTTGTGGAATACCTTTAGGAATATTCACTGCAGTGTTATATATAAGTTTAGAATATATCTAGTTAGTACATTTTGAGTTATAGTATCCTGAAGGTTTACATGGAGGACTTTGAATCAATTTATAGAAAGTGTTTGGTTGACAATGACTGACATTCTGCACTTGTCTGAAGTGTTTTTGTAAATTATTGTAGTTGGTGCCCACTTTTTTGTAAAAAAAAAAAAAAGTAATTTTCAACATGCTGCGAGTTGAGTGCGTACTAGACGGGGCTCCCTTAAGGCTATTACCCCCCGTTTTTACTATTTTTGCGATAATTATTTTTTAAATAAAAAATGAGAGCAGGTATCACAAATCTGTTCAGTAGTTTTTTTTAAAATGATTTTTGCTGTGACAGCTAATTTTCTCAAGACAAAAATTTCTACATTTTTAACAAACAAGTCAATTAACAAGAATCTTATTAATTACATAGGCCCTACTTAAAGCTAAAACCATATTATTTACTGTCTTTATAAAAAAAAATTGCCAAATTCGAGAAAACAGTTTTAAACAAAACTGCCATACAGCTTTTTGATATAGATTCTTTTGTTTATGCTTAAAAAAATAACTATTGTGAAAATTGTAGAAACACAGGAGCATGGCATTAAGGGACCTGCCTGCTTACAATGAAATGTGTTGCAGTGTGTGTGTGGTACTTATTTGTTAATTTTTGACAAAATGTTTTGTGTACCTACAAAAAAACACACACTGTAAAATATGTTACTGTAAGTTTAAAAAATTCAGCACACTTTTTAGTTTTTTGACTTCTTAAAATGGCAAAAAGTAGGTTTTTCAAGACTGTGCTATCCGGGCAAAATACTAACCTTGTTCTCATAGGAACATTCTCTGGTTTTTCAAATACTTCCCCCGAATAGAATGAAACAGTCAGCACTTGACTTTCCTTCCTTAGGTGAAAAAATAATAGTAAAGCTTTGCATGCCAGTTAAGTGGCTTTCACGTAGAGGTGATTCTGCATTACTTACACTGGTCAGCAGCACCCTTAGCACTCTACAGATTGTGTACCTTACACACATAACCTATCTATAGAGCCTACGTAAGGGCAATAAGCACTTGTTTACCTTTGTTAAAGGAGATACTGCTTGTGATGTCCATTTGTAGTAATGGATCCATGTGCCTTGCATAATAAGGGGATTGTGAACATTTTCAAACACTCCTGGTTGCTTACAGATGCGCTGGTAGGCATTGAAAAAGCATTCCTGCAATGCTTATGCTCGCAGAGATATGATGTTTAACAGTGCCAATGGTGAACAAATATTATAAGTTTTACAACCAAGTTTTTAGACTTCTTAATATTTTAGTGCATACTACTTATTGTCGCAGTATGGAATACTGTACTTATATTTTAAACATGTCGTTCATGAATAGAGTTAAAAAGGTAGTAAAGAGGTAATTGTAGTTCTTATAAAAGTGATTGTTTGATAGGTATTAGGCATCCAGAGGAGTTGTCTTTCTGCAAGCCGCTGGAACCCAACCATCTCAAGTACAACTACAAAGATCTGCCGGGAGCCAAGAAGAGGAGCCAGGAGGGCAGGGCTGGACCAAACAACAGTCAGCCTCCTGCAGACACAAATACTTTCATATCGAACCACAGTCCGTCAGGCTCCACTGGCAGTTTGGACCACAGTCCCGCCCCCTTCATGTGTGCTCCAGTCACTCCTACCAGGCAACAGACCTCCACACCAATCAGCTCTCCTGTCTCTGTGAGTAATATGTCACTTATCACTTGTTTAAGATTTCAACTTTGTGTGGTTTTTCCCCCCATTTTGGGTAGACTATTGGCAACATGCAAGCACTAGAATTGAGAGCGCTCCAGCGGTATATCTGGCTAGTGTGTGGCCATGTGTAATGCATTTCAAAAGTGTTTCAAATGATGTTAATATGATAAAAAATCTGGATATCAGTGATAAGTGTAGGTTTTTAAGTTCATAACGTTTGAAACTGTAGGGAAGGATCCATTGGACACTGAAAAGTAGTTGCACGACTATGGAGGAATGCAAAAAAATTGTTTTCAGTCTTTTAAATGGATTAGTGACTCTTCAGACATCTTAGAAATTTCCACTGAACAAATGTAGTTTTTTTTTTTTTTTTTTTTTTTCATTGGGGCTGTATTTGCCAATGTCTCAAAATTTAAGTGACTGTTTTTAGGCCTAGTTTAATGTGCCACAGAAAATTAAGATAATGGAATAAACTAGTTTCATTTGATTTATTTTGAAAAGGGATAGTGAGAAATAATGTCTACAAGTTCATTAATCTCTATATATAAAAGAGAACACTGACTGACTGACTGACTGATTGAATGACTGACATATCAAACTGCAGCCCAAACCACTGGACCTAGAATCGGGTGGTTTCCCCTCAGGTCGTAGGCAAGCACGTAGAAGGGATTTTTCGAAATTCGACTTCCAAGGGGATGAAAAAAGGTGAAATGTATTTTCGGAAAAAACATTGATAGGGATAGAACCCAGTGGCCTTTCATCGTGATTTTTACTTCAACGGGACGCACATAAAAATGTGTATTAGCCAATTTCAGGATTCTTCGAAATTCAATATTTAAGCGGGTGAAAAGACAGTAAATGTGTTTCCGATTAACTATCAATATATATTGAATCTTTTAGAACAGAGCGTTGGTTTTCACTTCAAAATGTTGCTTACTTAAATATCCAAAAAATAGTTTTTAGGATTTTTGGAAATTCAACTCCCAAGCAGTAAAAAGGGGAAAACATTTTTTTGAATGCATCATCTATATAGTTGAAACACAAATGGTTTGTCGTGATTTTTACTTCAATTGGTTACGTATACAAATGACTAAGGCAGGACTGTAAGACGTTTTGAAATTTGATAATTAAGTGGGTGAAAGTACTCTAAATGTGTTTTCAATTCTTGTCCCATATCTATTGAATCAATCGAGATATCGATGTTCTCTTTGTTTTATATTGATGCTTACATAAATGTCCAAAATACCATTTAAATATATTTTCCAAATTTGGCCCCAAAGAAGTAACGAAAGTGTAAAATGTGTTTTTCAATTGACATTGATGTTTTATATAGTGATTTGATTTTTGTTTGAGATTGATGCTTACTCAAATGCCTGAAAAGTAATTTCAGGAATTTTCAAAATTCCTCACCTAAGGAAGTGAAAAGGGGTGAAAAGTGATGAAATGTGTTTTTTAATTAATCATCAATATATCTTGAACCCAACGGGCTATTGTCGTATTTTCCACGTCTAAGAGACACTAGCAAAGTAGTCTGAAATATGATTCAAGTGTTCTTTAAAATCAAGTTTCTTAGGAGGTGAAAAGACCTGGAATGTGTTTTAGATAAATTTTTAATGTATATCGAACCCATCGAGATATTCAATTTATGTTTTTTTCAGGATGATAATGAGGTAAATGGCCAAAAACGGTGTTTCAAGATTTTTAAATTTTCGAACACTCATTACTGATGTAATTTTTAATGAATGATCAATTTTGCGTTGACTAAATGGGCTGTCGTCGTTAATTTCACTTCGCTTGAATACTTGTATAAATATTTGAGATGTGAAATTAAGTTATTTTGAATTTAGACACCCAAAGGGGTGAAAAGGCATTCATTTGTTTTCTGTCGGCCGATGATACTTATCATAACCAGTAGAGATATTGAGGTGTTGTTTGCGTCAGAATGATGCTTATGTAAGTATAAAAAAAGGTTATGTGTGTTTTTTATTTTATAAGATGACTTAATTTTTAGAATGAAAAAATTTGTTTGTAAACTTTTAGGGCAGAAGATCCTAAAAGTAAGTATGACCAGCAAGAAATAAATATTGGAGTTTCATTCAAAGTTCTATTGAGATGTGTTGTACAACCTCTATGAGTGCCAGAAAATAAATATTTTACTTTTAAAATTATTTTCATGAATTATGACGTTAGGCCTATGTGGCGAAGTTTCTAGCTCCGATCTATTGTTCGGGAGGGTTCTGGTCCCAAATTTCTTTAAAGGCTGTGCAAATGTGCACGCCTGTCACACAAAAAATGCAAGGAAGATGAAATTAGTGCAATTTGATTGAAGTCATTCAAAAGTGGTGAAACTGAATTATGCATTCCACTATCTACTGAAGTTCCTCAACAGCATCAGTACACATGTACAATCTAACTACTTCAAGGTTGGGGCATCAAATACATCTATATTTAATCGAAACATTACTCCGCCAAAACTCCCTAATGGCACTTAACTTTAAGTGAAGGTTTTGAAAAACAAATTTGTTATTGAGAGCACCATCACTATGGTTGTGCTAGAGGGAAATCAGTCTTAATACCACATAAACTATGTATTTCATTTGATTACCCCACAATGTCAACATTGTTGTGACTATAAATAATGTCCAGGCAATGTCACTGTTAGTGGCAGGGACAAACTTGTTGATGATTTAGGTCATTTTAATGTTTGTTACTTAACTGTAGAAAACCTCTCTTTGCTGAGGAAGACAAATAATAATGTTTTGTACTCGACTCAAAAGTGTGTGTGTTAGTTGTTTACGACCCCATAAAATAGTGTACTGTTGAAGTACATTATGATTGAAACTTAATTGAAAGTGCTCTTCCAAAAAAAAAATCCTAGAATTTTTGGCCTAATTTAATATTATAAGTATTTGTAATACACGCTGTTAGTTTTTTGCTTGGACAATATGTCGTCCAAATTTTTTTTTCACAGGTTTGAACATTATATTTCCCTATTTTATTGGAGCTACTGTAACATGTTACAATAAGAAGTCTGTGTTTTTGAGCATAACATGTTAAAATAAGAAGTAATGTGACTACCTCTTACATAATTTGTACAGTAAAAACTTGATGTTTGAGTAATTAAATAAAATTAAATTATTGACCTTTACTACATCAAACATGGTTTATAACTTCTCTCAGGATAAATAACACGAACTGAATATTTATATATGTATTATCTTTATAGAATCATTGTCAGTTTGCTCAGTTTTAGTTAAATGCAATGAACAATAACTCAAAAGTTGGGTCTGTAATTCTAAAATGGCATTTTTTTTAGGATTTCTTGTTTGGCCCAAAAAAAGTTTGTTTGGCAGCTCGGAAGTATACCTTTAAAGCACAACTGTGTTGCATTTCTTATTTGTTGTTCAAACAAAATGGCAAGTGCTGAGATTTATGTTTTTAATAGTTTTGTGTAGTATAGCAAGGTTTTTTTTTTGCTCGAATGTTAGAAATAAATCATTTTTTATTTTAAAATAAAAATACGTATTTAAATAATCTTTGAGTATTAAAAATTATTTCCGGAAATAGTAGGATCACACACAGGTTCACATACATGCACACACACACACATATACACTAGTTAATTTACCTGGAAATACTAACTGCACCTGTGTGCCAACAACTATTCGCTACACCAAGAAACATGAACGTTCTGTTGTGTGGGGTGCCACTTGCACGGTGCCTTTACTTTCGTTATCTCTTGAAATATTTATTGTGTTTAAACAGTTTCGTAATAAATTGTATGTTGTCAAAGAATGAGAGACAACGTTATAGGAAGTTAAAATGTAAACAATTTCATTAATAATTTTATGTTCATGTTGTCTTTCTATGCAAGTGTTCTCGTGGAGTTTTTAGTCCCTGGCATATAATGCATTTTTTATCACGTATTCTGCAGTAACACAGTAGGAAATACGTCCTTATTTAAGATGTTACAACGGTTAGTTTATACATTGACATGCTGCTATCGACCTCGTATTATTTATCTCTGTATGGACAAAAAATCCATACACACCAGGAACTCGGAGCTGGCTTGCTACAGTAAATAATAGTTCCTGGTATAATTTTTATTTTTTAGTAAACTATGGGAAGTAATTTATATAGGAATGAATTTTTGGATAGTTTGAGGTGTGTATGTACTGTGACGCGTCCCTTCTGCGTCTTGCTGCGTGTTGCTATTTGGACTATTGCTGTTGTAGTCTACTGCAGTTGGTGTTGAGGTTATGTTAAGTTTGCGCGTGCTCCGGATAGCTCAGTTTGATTTAACTTAAGGGTTGACTAATCATCGTGACTTCATCAATAACCACTCACTCAGTCAACGGTTGATTTATTTTTTGTTTAACTTTGACAGATGTTTACAAAAGGCAGTTTCTTACAAATCACAAATAATAAATAAAAATAAAATAAA
>PNEQ01000812.1:23771-77736 GCA_003012365.1 Medauroidea extradentata
TTGAAAAGATGAATTTAAATTAACATGTCCCCAATTACTAGGTTATTGAATTCTGTTGTATCATACCGGACACCTGACAGACTCACCCTGAAAATGGCATATAGCCTGTTACGAAAGATTTACATATAAATTTAAATAAGAAAATAAAAACACCTTTTAAAGATTTAACCAAGATGGGGAAGTGGCTGAACACTTCACAGTACTACTCAAGATAACACATAAATGAGCGTTATCAATTGTTTTATCATATAGCAAACTGGGACGTGGAAGAGGAACAACCAGAGTTTCAACGACTCTAATGGAAGTTACTCTCCTCCATCTCTTACCTTGGAGATGCTGAATGGCAGCCTGGATACGTCTCTGTCCAATAGTCCAGCACACCCGAGTCCTGAGGCACGCAGCAGGTTGCTCAAGCCAAAGTCCTTGGTTGAACGGGCTCGCATGAACGTTGGGTGAGTTTAGTTAAAATACAATTTTTCTCATTGTTGTTAATGTCCACAGTTATAAAAGTTAATTGGATTACAGTTATTAGTAAAAAATCCTGGATTTATTTTAGTTCCAAGTGGTATATCTGGGGCAGATATGTCGACCATATAGTAACATTTGTGGTGAGTACAGTATAACACAGTAGAATGTACAAATTTGCTGGATGGACTCAATTTTATTGCTATTTATATGCCTGTATTGTGGGCACTGCTTAAAAACCCTTTGTTTTCCTGAATTGTTTTTAAAATGTGAAAAAGTGAAATTGGACATTTAATTAATTCAATATTTTATTTTTTACGTGAGTAAGTTTTTACCATCACTAAATTCCTGAAACAATAAATTTTTTTCTGTGGTGCAACATTAATATAAAACCGATACAGTATAATGTATGAGAATTCCTAATTAAATAAAATTTCATCAGCAGGAAATTTTCAAGTATTTGGTACAAATTTAAAGTAATGAATTTTTAGCCATTGAGCAGCTTTATCTAAATACATGTGTTCCTACAGCGTGCACTATCTAAATAAAACATGGAAATGGTTTTCTCAAAATTTTCATAATCCTGCCAACAACTATTTCAATGTTTCTGGTTTACATTGCATAGTAAGTTAATTATTTCAGCTGTAAACTATAAAATTATAGTAAACAAGAGCCTCAGTAACAAAAAAAAAGAAGGCAATAAAGCTCACTTTGCAAATGGGTTAAGTGATAAGTGAAATGCATCACTACCTCTCTTACACCTGGAAGATGACGAACTAGTTTGCTGAGAAATAGAATAGAACTAGTTATACATTTAACATAATAAAGGCGTTTAAACTGAAGCTTAAAATTCGAAAAGTATTTCTGATGTACAATAAAATTTCAGTGTTATTTTCTACAAATGGAGTGAAAATTATAAAATAGTTAAATATATTTTTATTTTCTATATTTTACTCTTAAATTTTTTTTTGTTTTGAGATTGTTACTGTAAAGATCGGAATAGCAGGGTCTGCCAATAGTTTTGTATGACCAGTTTTGTTGTAGTTTTGTGGAATTTGTGCGTGTTTTATTTATTGATAATATTGATTTAAATTTTGTGTCATATTTTGTGCTTAAATTTAAAATCTTTCATGTTGCACAGTTGTGTTTAAATTTTAATATCTGAATTGCTTTTACCCTTTCAGTTTATCTACGTAAAGAGCATACATACACTTTAAACTATTCGTCTATAATTTTAAAAATTCATTTTGCTTGTTAGAAACATAATTTTGGGGCCTCTAAAAATGGTTAAATACAGTTTTTTTAGACTGCTGTAACTCATAAAATACCAATTGAAATTTTAAAATGCAATACAAGACGCATGTGTTGGGACTGCAAGCAGAGGAAATATGCTTGGTATTTTGGATCTTAACGCTCAGCTGTTCCCATGTGTGAAACACAGAAATTTTATACAAATACTCAAAACTGTCAGGTCAAAGTTTTGTACAAGTTCAGTTAATAAAATTAACAATATTCACTAAATATTTTGGTTTGAATTTAATTCATGGTAATCTTCAAGTAAAAAGTGATTGGATTCATAAACTGGCTGTAAAGGTAGTTCTCAGTTGTAATTTTTAATTATGTATGTGGCTCAGAGTTAGTTTTTAGGATCTAATGAATTTCGCCAAGTTTAGCCTCTGATAGAATGTGCAGAGTGAATAATGTTGCTTATGCAAATATTTTGTGAAACAATTATGTTATTTACTTTGGTGTGGTGTGATGTTATTTTATTTACATCTGAATGGAAATTTTTTTAATAATGTATACTTGAGGAAATTCTGCTTATTTATTCAAACACTTTGGCATATTTTTTAAATTTTTTTTTTAAATTAAAATATTTTTTTTTTTCAGTTGGTTGGACTCATCTCTCTCAATCATGGAACAGGGAGTGAGAGAATTCAATACATTGTGCCTTCGTTTCAAATTCTACTCATTCTATGACCTCAACCCAAAATATGATGCAGTGCGTATCAATCAGATCTATGAACAGGCCAAGTGGCAACTGTTGAATGAAGAAATTGACTGCACCGAGGAAGAAATGTTGATGTTTGCTGCTTTACAGGTACTAGTATCTACTTATATTTCATTTTGGTTACTATATACTTCAGTAAATTATAATATACTTTCCTCTATCTCCTTTACTTTTCACTGAGGTAGGTTTGTTTATAAAGCACTTAAAACTTTGTAAACTGAAGACATTCAATACCTATAACACAAGCCAAACTGGTTACTCTTTAATAGTTTAGGTCCCTTGGCTGTTACTATTCCTGAATTATTAGTTGCAATGAAATTTGGGAGAAAACAAGAGTTCCCCGAGAAATCCACCAGATAACTTTAAAAAGTGTTGTTCTTGGTAAATATTAAATTATGATAAAACAATAATTCACACAACAGAAGTGTGTATGGTGCTACAATAACAAATGAACATGGAATTATTATATTGAGTTGGATAGAGAGAGATCTGGATGGCTTATTAACATCTGTGGTATTGAAGAGCAGATGATGGGCAACATGAGGTGAACATGGGGCAGCGCGTAGACTGAAGGGATTGGGAACGAGTATTTCCATGCGTGAAAATCTGGGTTGACCAGCCAGGAATTGAACCCTGATTAACTTAGGTGCAGGCAAGCATTATAGCCACTCAACCACCATTGCCACAACATGGTATTTAAAATAAAAAAAATGCAACAGCATACTGTATATTTGCAATCACGTTTAAAAACTTAGTTTGGCCCTCATTGAGAATCACTGTACGAATAGTTAGTAAAGTGTGCAAGTGCGTGATAAAAAAGCTTCTGGTAACAAAATTAATTTTACAATTCAAATGTATCAGTAATTGGGACTCTTGCTTAAAAACTGTTTAATCCTCAAACTTTCCTATCCTCTGCAAGTTAAGACTATAAGTAACTGGAAACAGAACAACAGCTGTGTTCAATTACTACAGAGCCATTAGTATAGCTATCAGAATAAAAATTCATGCATTTTGCTTACTGTTCTGGAAGTGTAGAAGGTGAAAATTTCCGTTAGCTTTGCCTTTACGGACTTTTCTTCTCCTGATAATACAGTTTTTTGCTACAACTTTGGTTGATTTTTTAACTTGGTATAAAGAGTTTTCTTTTACCCATTTTCATCCACCTTTAATAATGTCTCATATGTAGATAAACTTTTTTAATTCACAAAAACAAAATTTAAAATAATAACTCCGCTAGTCATATGGAAAAATTATGTTTACATCACTTTGTTGACAGGCGCCGCAAACAATATGGCAACAGCCACATTTCGGCATGCAAAAAGGACAACTTGCTGCTCGCCACTAAGATGAGTTGTGCATTCTGTTGGCAGATTATAGAATTGAAATACATAATCAGTGCTACAATATTTTGTAATGCAAGCATTGATGCTAAAAATAACTGCATCAAAATGGCATTACGTTGTCGCCATTACAAAATAGTTAGTTATTAATTGCTTCAAAATTCTTCTAATTTTTTAATGTCAGTTATGACATTTCATGCAATAGTTGACAAGTTTAGGAAAAAAAGTCAATTTACAGGTTTGTTGGTATAACAATCACAAGTACACCACATTAATTAAATTAAAAAAAAAGTATTCCAGTATATCATATTCTTTACAAAGAGTAACATATCTTTATATTATTTATCAACTATAACTGTCTACATTTTTCACTTACTGCCAGTAAATTCTTCCATGCGTTGATAGAATTTCCTATTTCGTCATTGGCACCCTTAAGGTGACTGCTTGGTTGGAAGTATTTTGAAAGTTCAAGTCCAAGAAGTGCAGAGAGCTAAGGATGAGACAGCATGCACATTATGCCTCACCCTAAGACTCTATATTAGTAGTAACTTTTTTGAATCCTTAGGTTCACGAAACCAGTGCCTAGTGCCCCATTCACTATTAATTTCCTCATCTCCATTCTTTCTTACCTCCCTTGAAGAGGTAGGCCTATGCACTTCCCCATAGGGGGTGATATTGCACACTTTGATAGCCACTACTCTAGATGCAAGTCAATGATTTGTGGTGCAGTCTTCTCACCAACAACTGCATCTATAAGACATTCTGTGGTGACCCTATCATTTTTTGATAAAGGTGTGCTGTACACATCCACATATACCTTTTCAAATATTTTGAACCAAGATTATCATTCCTTAAAAAGGACCACAGTTTTTTGCAGTTTTATGCTCGAGAAAATGAGCTTTAAAGATTAATGAAGAACCTGAAAAGGGTCTATACTTATGTAAAGTTGTTTGAATGCTGTTCCTAAGGAGACCTCACTCTCATACGTAAGTAGTTTTCAAATAAACTTATATAGGTTGAACCTTTGCTCACCATTCGGCGGCCTGTGTAGACTGCCACTTTAAGGGCAAGGCTTGGAAAGTTCCTTTTTAAAAGCAACTAGTTCAAGTTCCTTTATGTAAAATAGGAACTAGTTCAAGTTCCTTTTTAGAAAAAGGAACTAGTTCCATTTCAAGTTCATCTAAAGGAACTTGCAAGTTCAAAAAAAGTTCCTTTCATATTTCGCAAATGCCCTTATTATGTCACACAGAATATCATATAATTTAGGCCCGAAGTGAGACTTATTCTCTACATAAAATAAATATTATGTTGTATTTGATTTACCTGCAAAAACACTATATAAAGGTTTTTACATGTATAGTAATTGTAAAAAAATTTTTTTTATTTACCAGCATAGTAAAATCATTTTTATTAATCCATTAATTGGCATTTCACACTAAAATCACTGCAGAAATATTACACAAATCAAAAGATACATATGGTATCGCTCAGCTGAAACTAGTAAGGAAACACTGAAATGGAAGATACTTGAATGAGTTTTTAGTCAACCTAATGCTCTTATCGCATCAGACGTTTAAACACCCATTGACATTTCCCAAAAATAAAATTTTTGGAAATAATCTTCTTCTGAAATAAAATTATATTAATTTTTTTATTCTATTTCCATAACGCTGAATATTTTAAATTACAACAAAAAGTTGCAGCCTACTAAGTCATGCCGCCAATGCGAAACACGAATTGGAAAATGAGTTGGGACAGTCTGAGAAAAGAAAAACTTAGGGCCAGTTGTATCAACTTTAAACTAACAGGCTGTTAGTTAACACAGCGTTAGTTTATTCTCTTGTTAAGTGCCCAGTTGTTTTATATCATCTGCTTTTATTCCCGTGTTAGCTACCAAGTTGTTAAGAGTTTTGGTGGTGCTTTTATGTATATGTTGACAAGTGTGCTACGTTTATTTTTTTTCTGTTTTTACAAAACATGTACAAAAAATTAAAACTTTTACAAGTAATATGTGAAATAATGACATTTTACAACATGTTTAGTCTGTATTAGGCTATACTGGACGTTTCACTAAAGTTACAACATAAGAACCATGTACACTAAACTTAAAATAACATTACCGTCAAAATATGTGATGAAATTATAAAACTTAACGAGTGCGAGTTCATCGTGTGATTGTTATTAGAGATACTGTATTCTTTTGGGACTCTCTATATGTCAGAAGATTAGAGGGCTTAACTTTTAGGTTATAGTCTTTCGTGAGACTGTTTCAAAACTCTTCATGTGTTTGCTATCCACACAAATAAAACCTGCCTCATTGAAAACTTGCAAAGTCAGTGAAATTTATTGCAGAATCCTTGTACGAATGACATGAAACATGTTAGCACTGAATTGCTTAGAAATGTAGGTATCACGAGCACGACGAAAGTAATTTTTAGGCCTATTTCAGGAAATGCACTCATAAATACCAAGTCACACAAGTTACGAAACTTTCATGGAATTAAAAATCAACTAAATTACTCGAATTGAAACCAGTACAAATATAAAACTTTAGGCCGTACATTTTCCGTTTGAGGAATAAATACGTGGAAACTGAACTGTTAAACAAAGCTATTTCCCTTGCATTAATAAATGCAGCTTCCAGTGAACAAAGCATGTAATTATTCACTAACATCGCCAATCAACTAAAATTAACAAAGTATCCACCACACTGAATTCTAAAGTCCCGAAATTAATTAACTTTTGTTTTCCTCAAACTTCAGAACACAACCAAAACATGTTTGTAACAATAATTTTGTGACAATTTTCCTCTGTAGCTTATAAAAATAAAACTTCACACTTCTTACATTTCTTGTAAATGCTCGAGAAGGCTACACAATTTGAGATTAAGAAAACATATCAAAACATGCTTAAGGCGTGAGGCATTTATATTGCAGAAGTCAAAAGTGGCTACAGTAATGATAGCAATCAATACAATTTTAATTTTAGATGATGCTAAACAAAATTGGAAGAAACAGTGGATGTACAAAGCACACATTTATAATAATCAGTTTCGATCATGAATTTGCTTGGTTAGACACACGTTTTTCGAAGAACAGAATCGCCTAAACGGTTTTCAACCAAATCCATGCACTTGCACTAAGTTATATTTTCTTGCCATATTACCTCACATTAATATGGCTTTGCACAAAGTATAACATTTTTATTAGCTTAAACGAGTCACAGAATTTTTGCAACTGCCACAGCCATTTTGTAAATCACCTCACGCTCACCATTATTCTCTTGTTGTATTTATCCGCCTTTTCTTCGGCAGGTTAGCTAGGAGAACAAATGATCTTGCTAGCGATAAGAGGAGTTCACGCAAGTTTTCCGCAACGTACGTAAAACATTTTTCAAATTCGAAGACCAAACCAGCATAAACAAAACAATCCCTGTGCTGTTAATTTCATAGACAACAAGACACAGAGGAGCAAGCAACAGATACTGCACATCACAGTCAGTCAACAGCAAGGAATGGTCGGTAACCTAATTGCTGAATATTTTTTCGTTTCTTGTACCAAAAGTAAATTCAGTTGTTTGAATAATGACCGACATTGCAAATAAATTATATTAAATATAGTTAACTTAAGTGAACGAATATAGGAACACAAAAATATAGTTCAAGTTCCTAAAATAAAAGAACGAAGTTCTGAACTTCGTTCACATGTCAAGAAAAGAACTCGTTCCTTATGCGTTCACGAAGTAAATGAACAAAATCAAAGGAACGCGTTCATTGGAACTTGTTCCTTCCGAGCCTTGATTAAGGGTGTGTATTTGTATCGGTACTGCAGATTTTATGCTGTATATATTTTTTGTTTATAGGAGCTCGGAATGTGATTACCCCTTTGTATGTAGCTCAATATGTGCACTGATCATATAACCTGACACAAAATTATTTTACTCTACAGTGATATATAATCTCAATAGTATAGTGTGAAATATTTTTCTTGCAATTTTTGCATTAGAAATTTTGGTGAAGTTTGTAATAATAATAAATTGATTTCTTTGGAAGAAAATGAAAGTCTATCTTCCTTTTCTTAATAGCAATTCACACATTTTTGTTCATGTCTAAGCAAGCCAAAAAGTTCAGCATGACTGAAAAAGAAAACAATTTCGCCAAAATGGAGCAGTGGTTGTAACTTAAGTATCCGTTAGATGTATGTTCCATTCTTGCTGGTTAATGATGAAAACTGAAAGTGGAAAAGGCCTCACTGTATTTGGGAGAAGTTTCTAATGCATTAGCAACCTAACTGTTATTTGAAAAATTGTTGCTTAATGTTCATGACAAAGGGATCATGTTTACTTATTTCAAAAGTTCATGTAATATTTTTATAGCCTGGCATAACATGCCTTTATTTTATTTATTTTTTCATACTATAAACTGTACTTTTGGATTTATTTCTGTATACTTTCTTAATTTTAAGTTGATTTGTGTCAAAACTTTTTATTACATTTTTAAAATGAATGCTTGCATGTAAAGACATCTGTACCATTTTATGTTCTTCAGGTTCAAGTGACTCTGCAAGCAGGTGTGCCACAGCCAATGACAGAAAACGACAGCACACTTGATGGGGATGACATTGAAAGAGCATTGTCAGACTTGCAAGTGACCTTGGAGGGTTCAAACATCAGCACTGGCAGTGACATCACACAAATACCGGAGCTGTTTGACTACCTGCGTTTCCTCAAGTGAGTGTTGTTGTAGGTCATTCATTATGATCTGAAGTGTTTATTGTACATGTTATTTATATTCATTAATTGTAGCAACATTTAGCCTTGATTGTCAATGTTGGGATGGTCGCTGTGACGAAAGACAGACTGCAATGATGATAGGAATACTGTATATCGACAGTTCCCAAAACTTTCATTTCGTGAAACCCTTCATAAACTACTCTATTTCTACAGAACCATTTACAAACTTTTTAAAAATATTTTTTTTATGAAGTAAACCAATTTCTCCCATATTGCTTTTTTGCAGAAAAATTATTTGTTTACAAAACAATTTTACAATCGGAACAAAAATTAGTTTTGATATCACCTCAAACTTTTATTTTCGTATGAAAAACTTTTTTTTGCGTTAAAAATAGTTTTGAATCCAGTTTCAATTCAGATAAGAGATAACTAAAGACTGTACGTAAATGAAGGTGGTATCCATGTTCATAAATTTATTTGTGGCACAAGGGTGTTACTCCTGCAATCATATCAAAAATAACTTCTGTGGCATATGCATATAAAAATAACTTCTGTGGCATATGTAATAAAGACAGAAGCACAAGTACTCACATTTTAGTACTTGTGCTTCTGTCTTTTGTACATACTGATAGTCTAGCGGCCTCTTCCTTTGTTTTACATTCTGTGGCATATGCATATAGTAAGTCTCTGTTTAATATCGTGGGTAGGATTTTGAAATGACGGCATTATATGAAAACAACTTAAAAGGTGGCACTGTGCAGTACTCGTATAGAATAAATACTGTAATTCCTGGATTTAGTTTCTTGGATTTACTCCATTGTGATATAGGTGACTGTCAAAGAAAACTAAAGATAATAGAAAATGTTTTTCTATTATCTTTAGTTTTCGTTTGACAGTCACCTATATCACAATGGAATATGTCCAAGAAGCTAAATCCAGCCATGCACTCCCATTGCACAGTTCTTTCAAAGATCAGAATAAATAATGTTGTCCAACAGGGCCTAATCATTTTTTGTCCTTTATGTATCTACCTGTGTCATTATTTTTCCAGATACAAAATGTTACTAGTTTCTAGTCGAATAGAATAATTTTCCTTGGGGATAATTTTTAAGTATAGTATTGCTCCAAAAATAAGAGTGTATTTTCATATGCAATAAAAAAATAAAAACTAGCTCTATGCATAAAATAATTCACTTATTGACTTGTGTATCAAACTGCAGTCCAAACCGCTGGACCTAGAAACGTGAAATTTTTGTGTGGGTTCCCTTTAGGTCGTAGGCAAACAATTAGGTTTTTTTTTTAATATGACCCCGAAGTGGGTGAAAAGAGGTGAAATGTTTTTTCCCAGATTCGTCTACATAGTTCGAACCTGAAGGTCTATAGTCATGACTTTTATTTACTTCAGTGGATGAATCATAAAAATGCATAGTAGCCAATTTAAGGATATTTTGAAATTCAATCATTCAGGGGGTGGAAAGACCTGATTAGTTATCAATATCTATTGAAGCCTTCAAGATACAGAGTTACTTTTTGCTTTAAAATATTCCTTATGTAAATACCATTAAAGTAGTTGCAGAATTTTTTGAAATTGTCTTAGTGTTTTCCCATTTATAAAGTAGACATTTTGTGAATCCCTTCAGAATCTGGATAGATGGACTTGATGTACTGTATTGGTTTATGGAAGTAGAAATATTTTTAACTAAAAAATGAATGAACTAATGCATTTTTTATAAGTAATTTAAAACATTGCTGGAGGTCTATTGTGTTTCGTGCTGTACTTAAGGGTAAGAATGTTGGACTGTTTTTTGACAGGCCAAAGCGCTTCACCTTGAAGGCGTTCAAGCGCTTCTGGTTCACGTGCCGTGACTTGCACCTGGCGTTGTACAAGACGAGGGAGGAAGCAGCACAAGGTGCAGAGCCAGCACATCACATCAACCTGCGTGGTTGTGAGGTGACTCCAGATGTAAACATTGCCCAGAGCAAGTACGGCATCAAGCTGGAGGTGCCCAGTGCTGAGGGCATGACAGAGATGTGGATACGCTGTGATTCAGTATGTTGAAACTCTTCTATGTAGCAGCTACTGTAGTTATAGCATCAGACTTTGTAATCTCCTTAAATTACAGAATACTTTTAGTGTTTCTATTGAGTGATGTTAGTAGGCTTTTGATTTTCTTCTTAGATAATAGGAATATTAAATTGTCTTTCATTAATTTTTTGCTGTAAATTTAATTTCAGGTTTAATTTTTTCACACCTCTGTGTAGATGAGGTATCTAGTTGCTCATTCAGCAACTCCAATTAATGTAGGGATGCAATTAGGAGCCTCTAGGTCCCCATGCTAGTGCGCTGCGCTTTAGTTATATTTTTCACTACTATGTTTCTCAGGAAATTTTACCTTGGATATGAAAACTAGTTTATACCACTGGGGCATTATTTCTTCATAAGATGTATATATATTTGAAATATGCATAAGTAATGGTTTAATTTTATGAATGCAATCTCCTCGCAAAACTCTTCTTAAGGTTAAGTGATACAACTTGTTGATTAATCCAAGTATTACGTGCTACTTATTCATTTTTGCTCGTAATTTATAATGATAAAATTAATATTCTGTCTTTAAATACAACAAATTTGAGATCAAAGAATTTTACTTATGCAATGACATTGTCACCCTATATTTTGCCAGAACAGGTATCTCAACAAATCACACACAATAAATTTTCTTCATGAATAGTGTTGAAACAAATAACATTAATCCAGCATAATTTTACGGGTGACAAAAATCAGTGAAAACGAGGGTGAAATTGATACTTCTCAAATAGGAAATTTAGAGGCAAAACACGAATGAACACATTGAAGGTTATTATTGTTTGTATTTGTTTTTTTTTGTATCATAAAATTATTGATAATGATGCTACATTGTAAAATATGACATAAATAAAGTCATCTTTCAGTTTTTTGTTTTTGGGTACAACAGAACAGTAGAGGTTGAACATAACCTTATTAATTCCAGAACTTTTTTGAATATTTTTGTTGAAAATGTCTGATTTTACAGCTGGAATAAATAATAAAAAATAATTTCAGTGACCAGTGTTTCACATTCCATCACGTGTATTTTTAGTGTTTTATGGGCTTAATCAGTGTGTTGATATTCAACCACTTGAGTTAAAATATTTGTATGGAGAAATTAATTTTATTCAAATATTAAACTTAAAGTACGATACTTTGCATTCATTTTTTGCCACCAAAATATTTGTAGAAGTGTAAAAAATTAACAAAATTTATGAAGAAGTGACATAAAAACAGTGAAAAATGTAGCACAGTCACCTCTTAAAAATGTATGAAATAGTGATAACATTTCACTGAAAACAGGTGTGTCTAATTATTACCTAATATGCAATCAGTAATATTATTTGAGTAATGTTGAAATATGTTGAAAGTTATTTTGAATATTTTTCATATGGAAGAAATTTTTAAGTGACATAGGTTTTGCATTTGCAGTGTTCATAGGTGCATGTTGTGGCTACTTGTGTACATACTGCACATATATTTTTGTATTTATTTTTGACTTCTTAATTTTTGCCAGGAGGAGCAGTATGCCAAATGGATGGCCGCCTGTCGACTAGCTGCCAAAGGTCGCACATTAGCAGACAGCTCGTATGACATGGAGGTCAAGGACATCGCAGCATTTCTACAAATGCAGAGGCCAGCTCCTGCACCTGCAATCAATCCACAGTCACTGGACATCAACCCTGATGACTACATTGCCCCACGCTTTCTTCGCAAAATGAAAGGAAAGGCAAGTCAGACAACATTAATTATTAAACTGGACTGTTTTTGCTATGAAAAAGCTCATATACAAACAGTAACGAAATACCCTCAGATTCAGTAACTGCCTGCCAATCTGTTACAGAGAGATTGATTCCTGCCACTTGAGTCTAGCAGATCTTTTTTTTGTGTCTTCTACAGTGTTCACAACAGTAACAGACATCACGTATCAATTTATAAAAGTGACATAAATGATAACATGTGCCTTGTTAATATGTGAAACGTAAAACAAAACAAACGAAACCATAAGTGCATGGTACAGCAAATTGTTTGACAGTTTTAGGGGTTAAGTCATCTAGAGACTACAGCAAAGACTTAGGTTTCTTCACTCATTACAGAGTTATAGGGCATGAATTTCTTCCCAATGCCATGTGTAGTTTGTTTGAATTTTATTTATGATTTCCTGATGCTGAATATGTTTTAAAAGGCTGAAGGATGTAATTTAATGTTAATTACATTAGAAATTGAGGCTAAGTTTCTTTTTAAGTCAGTATGCTGTATAAACACGTACATGGATGATTATCACGCGTACTTCAGGAGCCAGCTGCATAAGCAACTAATAATTCTGGAGTGGTGCACTTTTTGTGAATTTTTTTTGAAACCCTCTGTTTTACAGTGCAAGCACAGATTACAAAAGTAGGTCTTACCATCATCATTCTTGGACAAAATAATGAACAATTGTTATGGTGGCTGCCTGGGTGACTTATTTTGTGCGTTTGAAGTGTAGAAGTGCGGAAGCTGTAAATACGGTACAGCATGAAGCATCATGCCTCGCCCTAGTCCCTAGATGCAAGCCTCTGTGAACTGCTGTGCATTCGTCTTGCGAACAACTCGCCTCTACGAGTCATTAACTGGTAACCATATCATTTTGTGATGTAATATTAAAGATAACTGTGTATTGCACATACCTATACCTTGTAATTTATAAGATTCTGTGCCACAATTGTCATGCCTTCAGACTGCAGAACCACCAATTTTCACCAGTTTCGACAGTGAAAATAGCTCTTGAGAGGATTAGACGATCAGAAATTGACATACATGTGTGACATTCTTGGGAGGCTATTCGTAAGCAAACTTCACTCACTTACAGCACATTGAAAGATTTGAGGAATAAACATGTGCTGGCCACAGCTTGACGGCGGCTTGTGCAAGGGACCATGCTAAGCACAAATCAAATGAGTAGTACTGTAGTTGGATTAAGTTTTAATCCCTATAAACTTGCTGTAGCACATGCAATCTCATCATAAAGAGGATTTTGATTTGTTGTAATATTTGGATGGTGATGCCTTGATATAATTAATAACTACATAGGGTTAAAAATGTTGAGAACTATCCAACCAGTATACAGAATGAGTTAGGATATATACTCTCTCACATAATAATTCCAGTTTTTGACAGGTATCAATACTATCATGAGTTTTAATTTCTGCATAAAAATTCTTTTCATTTTGATGTACTTCACAGTATGTAAGCCATCCGAGAGTGTTTATGCGAAAATCACTTGCGGCAGAAGAAAATGTTGCTTATTTCATGGCAACAACTGTAAAAATGCATGGTGGGAACACATTTGTCAAAAAATGGAATTCTTACATGAGACATACTATAGTGTGTTAATTTTGGATAGTGATGGTGTATGTAAATGTAATTCGAAAACGTGTTTTTCTCAGTAAAGTGAATAAACCCTGTTATAACATTCCCACATATAACATTTTCCTGCATATAACATCACTTTTTTTCTCAGACATTAACCACAACTTTTGTAAAAATTTTTTTAACTATATTATTTTAGATAAAATAACTAAGCTGTAGACTAAAAAGATCTGTAAAAACAAATTATTGTCTGGGAATGTATCATAATTTTACGCTACAGTGATATTAAATACTGTGATCCTGAAGATGACAGTCATGAACCTACATATTACAAGTCGGAAATCCTTTTTTATACACACAATGTATGTATTCATCATGTTTCTGATAGCACAGTAACTATACTTATTACTGAACAATTATCAACTGGAAAACTCTCTCTGTAGGAATTTAAATACTGTACATGTATTTTATAATGAAAAATCCTTTGCCTTGAAGTATTTTATGAGAACTAGTACCTATAACTGCTTTTTAATTTGAGTTTCCTGCAGGACGCTAGTTATAAATATCTGTTGCTATGTTGTTCGTCTCCTACAGCATCTAGTATACAAAATCACTAACTGTATGAGGAAGTTTGCCTGGCTGGTAGATGTTGGGCTCGTGATTTTACAGAAAGAAATACATATGTCATCGTAGTTCCGTTTTTTGTACTACTATAGTAGAACCCTGTTATAACATTTCTCAAGGGACCAGATAAATTTAGACTTAATAAATGGGAAAACTTTATAACAGCGTAATTTTCTATTGAAAAATGTATCTTTGGGCCAAAGGAATGTAGCTTTATAAGCAGGAAAATGTCATAAGAGGGGATGTTATAACAGGGCTCTACTACATATTTACTTTTGTCTGTCTATATTTAAAGATGTAATGAGTAATCTAGTAGCCTGTTTTTCACCTTATTCAACATATTTGATTTTATCTTTACCATGTTTGAAGATTGTGAAACTTAACATTAACAAGATAACATTTCATTTGACCATATAATTTTTTTTATATTGAACAGTGGACCCCTTTGTTGAATCCATCCAGATGGATTTAATCCACATTATTTCTTAATCTGCGTGACAAACATATAGCACAGCAGCCAATCAATAGAGAATCTTCTGTAGTATATGGCATGTTGGTATTTTGTACGAAATATTTTTTTTTGTATACAGTAAAAGGATTTTTTTTAGTGTCACGTATTATAGAAGAATGTGTCTGTTATATTTGATGGTTATTGTGTGATCTGTTTTATTGATCAGCTGGTGCAGAGAGTGCTGGAGGCTCACGCAAATGTAAAGGACCTTCCACTTATTGAAGCCAAGCTAAACTATATCAAAGCATGGCAGTCACTGCCAGAGTATGGAATTACACTGTTCATTGTGAAGTTTATGGGGCACAAGAAGGAAGAGCTGTTGGGTGTTGCCTTTAACAGATTAATGAAAATGGACATCAGCACAGGAGACCACACAAGGACGTGGCGGTACAACACAATGAAGGTAGGTTGTGGTGTTATCGTGGGGGTGGAGTTTAAGGGGTATTGATCCCTACCACCTTGGATTTATCTGTTTTTTCTCGATAACTTCTGTTCCAGTCGACGTATCAAAATTTTTGTCACGATAAGGCATAGATACAAACTAAATCGATTTTCTGTAATTGCTGGAACCATAATATATTCATTATTTTGCAACGGGAAACAGCTGAAAAGGAAAAATTTCTTTATTTATGGGAACGACTACAGAGGCCGCAACGTTAACAGAAACAATGCCATATGGATTCCAAAAAGTGAATGAAACCATAAACTATGCCTTGTCAGCGTGAAAAAAGTAAACCAATGTGTCTATTCCTTGATTTATAAGAAAAACTGTAAAACCGATCAGGCACCCCCTTAAGGATGGAAACTGGTCAGTATAGTCAGTGAAAGTACATAAGTTTTTTTTTTTTTTTTTTTTTTTTTTTTTAGCAAAGTCAGTATTTTGTCAGTAAATGTGAGAAATGGTCAGTAAAGTCAGTTTTTCCTTTAGAAGGGATTTTTTTATTAATTAATTCCATCTTAGTTTTTACTTAAGGAATTGAATTTTAGGGACTAATATATTAAGTACATATATAAAATTTACCAATGACCAGTGAAGCCTATATGAGGGAATTTAAGTACTCTCATCATAATGGTAGTGCTAAAGTCTTGAGTACAATGATTCAGTCAATAACAAGCAAACTGTAGAACAGGACAAATTATAATGCTAGGACTTGTGTAAAGATAAGATATTGATAATTTTTTTTTTTATTTTGTTGTGGCATGTACAATCAGTTTAGGGAATGGCCATTTATATACACACACTCACACACACATAGTGCTTATTGTGCATTTTTAAAATCTAATTCATGGTGAAGTGTATTTTTTGCTTACATTGGCTGAAAAGATTTGATAAAAATGGTCTTTGAGGTGGGAGCACAAAGGAAATGTAGGAGAAATATTGTAGTATTACATGGAGTTTTGAAGGTGTTTGACATGCAATGAATTGGAAACAAAAAACATTGTAGACTTAAACTTTCAGCATCATACCTTCATTTGGCTGCAGCACACCCAAATACTAATTGTATTGGTTTGTCAGGTGTAACAGTAACTACAATATTCAGTTGCATGATAGGGAAAATGCTTCAAGAGTAGAACTTATTTAGGTTCTGAAAGCTATTTCTACGGTGTTTTTCTTTTACAGCATCACGTGAAATCATCCATAAAACTTTTGAAGCCCATGTTTTTTCTTCTGTTCCAAAGATTCCTGTCTCTTTCTCTCGGACTAAGGCCTGATACTTAACAGATGCACTTGCTCCAAATTAAAAATACAGGTGGTAGAAGATATAGTACATACGTAGATGGGGAATTATTTCACTTTTTTGTGAAAAGTGCCGGATCTACAAGGAGGCAAGAGGGGGCTTGTGCCCTGCACAACATATCAAAATGGCGGCATAAGCTGTCTTTGCCCTCCTTACAAAATGGTCTGGATCCAGTGCTAGTTATAATTAGACAACCCACGATGCTTCCATAAAAAAACTACAAATTGCAGTCTGGTATTGGTGAAGACAAACAATGAGGTAGTTACACAACATGTGCAAAAATTTTATTTGAGAAAAGCAACAGGCGGTGATACGTATTTATTAAAAAAACAAACTAATTAAGCATTGGATAGTGCTCGTCTCCCATGTGCCAATCTGTCGTAATGGCCCTAACGTAAATATCTCGTGCTTTTGTTTTCACGAAAGGGAAAGTAATGGTTGAAATAGACACTTGTAACACTAATGTAGTACGAATTGCTTTCTGCAGTTGCATTTTTAAGTTTGGATACTATGCATCTAACCTCATTTCTCTTGTTCATGATTTTTTTCAAGGTTGGCCTGCTCGTAGAGAGAATTTTGCAGAAGTTCGTACATATGTGAATATACCTCATTACCATTTCATCAAACATATTCCATCAACATGGTTGTCATTGGAAGTTGAAAGACTTCTTGAGCAGTGTGAACTTCTGTTATCAAGTATATTATGGATTACATTCCTGAATGGCAGAGTAGGTTAATGAAGTCATTCAAATGCAAGAATATTGTTCTACTCTTGAAAGACAAAACTATCAGAGCTGAAATAATGTTTGCAGAAGTATAATTTATTTATTCGCTTTACTGAGACCTTTCAAACAGCAGAGCTTAAATAAGTTTATACTTGTTCAGTTTTTACCTTGTGCCAGTCAGTAAAGTCAGTAATTTGAACTTGTTAGTTGAGTTTCATCTGCGGGAGTCTCCCGAGTTTGGTAGTTAGCTAGCTTAGATCAGATAGAGTGACTGTTTGGGTTGAACGAGATGTGCCCCAACACACAGGAGACTCTCGGTATGTTCGTGTCGGTGGCAAAGAGGAAAATATAAAAAGCTGAGACATTGCTTATTGATACATTTTTAGACATTCATGTTGTACTGGTATGTCCATATTGTAACATTACCACAAGTGGTGGGAGCAGGTGACAATCAGCCCCAAACCAAAATAATCTGAGATAATTAGATCAACCTTCTCTTATCCTTTTACCTAGATAAATAGATATTTTACGCAATATTGTGTATAAAGAAACAAAACTCACTAGGTTTGCAATCCTGTATCCTGGCAAGGCTTTCTTAGTTCGAAATAATTTCATTAAATTTTTTCAATAGTTAGGTTCATCGTTTTCCCTGAAAATTTTAGTTCCAATACATAGTAAAAGACGTACATATATAAAAATGCCAATATAAGGTTGCCTACTTTTTTCCTGGCCATATCCTAATTTTTGTAATGAATTTTAAAGAAAATGTAGGTAATTTTATTGTGAACACAGTGGTATAGGGTTGCCGATACAGAAGTTGGCACGTCTTAGGGTTGTTGTTAAAGTTCAAATTGTTGAGAAATAGAATGGGGTGCTACAGAGAGCAAGAGGGAGTGAGCGTGCACGCGGATTTCTCTGCATCGTAGAAGAAGAACAAAGTACACCAATATTAAAAATCCATTGGAAGTATTTATGGGATGAGAATGAATGTAAAGTACAGTGAAATCCCTTCTTTACACTTTCCAAGGGACTCACTAGGAAAAAATGTCACAATAGGCAGGAAAGTGTAAAAGGAGGGAAAAATAAAATTCTAAAGTAAGGAACTGGTACCAAAAATGTTCAGTCTAAAATGCAGGGGAAAGTGTAAATTTGGGAGGTGTAAATAAGAGTCTCAATGTACTTGATTTTGACAAAATATTTGAGAATTATTTTTTCGAAGATATTTTTTTCAAGACGTGTTTGTCACTCTTTTTACGTAATAATTGGATGTACTTAAACTTCTTTCACTAGTTAATTGTGCCACAACCAGCCCTTGCTAGAATTGCCTGACAAGGGGTGTCCAGAGACTATATGTTATGGTCCACATGCACAAGTATTTTAACTATTGGTGTCAAAATTCAACTTTAAATTCTTTATTTAATTTCTGCCTAGATTTTAGATCAGATCAGATTCTCAATTTACCTATTTTAGAAGTTAATTTACTCTCTCTCTTTGGTAAAATTTGATATTGCATTAATATTTGCATGTAGAATCAAATTTGTGCATCACTGTAATTTTTTGTGTACACATAGTAAAAAATGGCTGAATGAGTATTACCAGAAACAAATAAATTACAGTAGCTGTATTATGTTTGGTTGCTTTGGTAATTTTACTTGCTCTGGCATGACTTGCCATCAGGACACAGTTTTTGTAAACAATTCTCAATAAAATTTTAATGAAATTTTTCACTAAGTAGTTTGGATTGTTATATCAGAATTTGCTTTGTTGGTTTAAAATTGTAATTATTAGTTAATGTTATTTTAACATATTTGTACATAGTGGGATACGTAGTGTAAAAATTTAAGTGATACAGAGACTACTCTTATACATACAAATATATGTACGACTTTCAACTGCCAGGCACCTGTGGCTGCCGTTTGTGAACAACAGAGTTTGTTATATATATATCAATTGTGGTTCGCCAAGATGTGTGTCATCTACTCAATTGTTTTGTAATCAAATTATGTAAATCACACTATGTCTGCAGGTTACAGGTTTAAAATCTTATATACTACTTGCTAACAAATTGAATAAATCTGCTGAGTTAAATTTAACCATTAAATGGTTACAGTCTAACCAAGAAAGAACTCCTAGTAGACTTGTTTAGTCTATTATGTGACTGATGAAGGGGAATGAAATTTGTTTGGTGTTGACTCTTTTTTCCTCCCATTTATTCATGTTTATGTCTTAACACATTGTTGTGCGAGTAGTATTATATTAATAGAAAACATTTTAAACAGTATTGGGAAGCTAAGAGAGAATATAAATCATTAATTTTTTTTTGTTATTAATTTGAAGTTTAACATTTAGGTATAATATTTTTTTTTTGCATCTGTTAAAACATTATTTTAGTAAAAGTGTTTGGTGTTAAATGTGTAGTCTGTCAAGTAGTTTCCACTGTATTGTCTGCTTAAAGATAGTGCTAGTGAAACCTTTAATTAATAATGTTTGTTCTTGTCACAGGCATGGAATGTGAACTGGGAGGTGAAGCACATGATGGTACAGTTTGAAGAAGGCAACATTATATTCAGCTGCTTATCTGCTGACTGCAAGGTTATACATGAATTCATTGGCGGATACATATTTCTCTCGATGAGGTCGAAAGAGGCAAACCAGACTTTAAACGAAGAGTTGTTCCACAAGCTGACAGGAGGCTGGTCGTAAACAGTCTTGCCACACATTTGCACTTTCTCTTGCCTTAGACTATATCCAAATAGCACAAATTGCAAATGCTAACATACAACTCTAACTTCAACAGCAGGATAGTTTTCGTATTTTTTTTATCAAATACGTATACATACAGTGAGGAGATACTCATTGGCATTTAAGTGACCAGCAATATTACTCCCTTTTTTTAACGGCACCTTTGTTGTCGTTGTTGTTGTATGACATTGTTATTGTTTTGTATAAAACTATTATGTAATGGTGGACCTTTTTATCATTGAGACACACTATAGAAAGTACAGGCACTGTAAATACCATTGCTTACAAATAATATAGCAACCACAGGAGTTTGTACATAACCACTGCTGTTGTAATACAGCATAGTAGAGTTACTACTACTGGATATTTGTTTATGTAGTAGTAAATATACATTCTGAACATTTTTGTTGTTAAGAATTGATGTAAACTTGTAAATATATGTATAATCTAATGTTGAAAATGGTTGGCTTTGTGTTGTTTAAATAGTTAGGCTTGACGTGTTTTTAAACAGTTACTGTTAAAGAAAGTAATTTATATATATACATTTGTTGTATTTTAGTAAAAATGCCTTATACCAGAGTAGATGAATTGACGAGACTATATTTTAGCACATAAATGAACTAAAATGCCTTATAAAACTGTAATAAGAATATTTATTGTAATATGTAAATTTGTGTACATCATAATACACTGCAAGCAAATATTTTTATATAAAGTATTGAACAAGAACTAAGAGTTGCTTTACAATTGTTATTGGTTATTATGTCAATATGTTAAATGTGTACTACTATTAGATTGTGCAAGACAATTATTTAGCCAGGGCATTTATTTTAAGTTCGTGTATGGTATCTGTGGATTATCATATGTTTTCAACTGCACATTTGGAAGACAGAGGAGTGGGATAGGGCTGGGAGGGGGGAAGGGGTGATGAGGCGAATAGGGCTTGTGGAGTGTGTCCAATTTAGTTTTATTAAAATATGATAGTTTGCACAAAAAATACACGAGTTTAGGCAAAATATAAACAAATTTGTGTAAAAAATTGGGGAGAGGAAGTGATCGTTATTGGAGGGGGTTGCAGAGGATAGAGAGATAAGTAAGTGCTGGAAGTTTTCGTAAAAAGATTTTTCGCACAACTTCGTTTCGATGCCACTTTGCACGAAAACTATCAGCTCTTGTGATACAGAATAAGAATAGAGAAAAGTAAGAAGGGAAGGAATGGTTAAGGGGTGTGGGAGAGGGAGATAACATATGTTTTTGGTTGCTTAGCCCCAGACTTGGGTATACAGTGCAAGTGTAACGGTTGATATACAATTACTTAGGATAGTAAAATTATTGTTGGGATCAGCATGAAATGCCACAAATAAATTACCAAATGAACTCAAAGTAAATGACCTGATTATATTATTCTTTTATTGTGAATGATGAAACCCAGCTTCTATCCATCTTGGTCACCAAAGCCAGAACACATGTAATGATAGTGTTTTATAATCGCTGGTTTTTGTGTAGGCTTTTGAAACATCACACTTAGTTCTTTATCCAAAGAAGAAAATTCATGTGAAGCGGTCATATGGTAGTAGTTTATGTACAATGGTGCAGAAATCGGCGGTCAACTTTAGTGCCTTTTCATGAGTTTTACATTACCATCTCAACTAGTTAAAGGTCAAGTTTGCTATCTTGAACCTCGAGCCATGCAACATTTATTAGAGTTTCTGTGATAGAAGTGCTTAATTAAAAAGTGCATGGTTAATAAATAAAGTTGATTGATTTAGAATTTATGAAAGTGTTTTTTTGAAAATTCAGATGTCATTTTTGCAGATATAATATATTTTACATTATATTACTGGTCTCTGGCCAAATCAAACAGTGAAAATTGAAATGTTAAAGTTAATATTTATTCAAATGAAATACAATCACAGTTTAACATCTACGATAGTTACATACATATTTGATGTGTATCTGAATGTCTACAGTCAGTCATGATACTCAACATGCATTCTTTATTAACGGGCACCTCCATGTGTTAATATTTTGTGCGAGTACTATTAACAATGGTTGCCAATTGAGTTTAACATTATTAAATGTGACTTTCAGTGTGTACCATGTTATGGTCCAGAATTTTTGTCTGTTTTAATTTTAAGTTTCTCTTTTGTGTTAATTTTAAAGTTTGCATTTTTCCTATGTCTCTTGCAATTCACTCTAGTTAGAGCTTGAAGAACAGTAATTTAAGCTAATAAAACATTACAACATCAGCAGTTCTTAATTATTGCCTTCTATCACAAATGACGTGTTCTTAACTTATATATTTTAAGTGCCTATTAACACTTCCTTAAAAATAATTAAGATGTGTTGAATATTATTCAGGATGTTACAAAATTTAGTAGGTGATTACTTATCAAAAAGTAAGTATATATACCTAATTAAATTTTTGCATAGCACACTTCTGGAGAGAAATTTCAAATTTCTATTGGTATTTTGTTAAAATATAGTAAATGATGTGGAGTTAAGTAGCATTCTAGCAACTTGAAACAAGACGCTCTCTTGTCTGTTACTTACAATGTATGGCTTAGAAAGGCAACATGAAATATTCAAAACACCCAGTGGCAAATAAGTTCTAGTCAAGAAGGTCACCATCCCTTTATTTTCATGAAGGGGAGAGTTTTAGAGTGGTTTCTTGACAAGTTGAAGATCTCAATAACACTAATCATTATCCAAAGAATTGTAATTTAACTCTATATTGTTTCTGATATTTAGCCAAAATACAGTTTTAAAATTTGACTTTCGAGAGTGAATTTTTCCCTACAGAACTGCTAGGCGAAAATTTCATTGGGTAACTACAGTATACCTCATTTTTTATTAGGGCTCATATCCCAAATTTTGTAACACGAGTTAAGAATATCCTGCATACTGCATATACTGTGTGGGTCAACAGAATTAATTACTGTATGAAAGAGTTAAATTTGACTGTCACATCTACTGTCACTTTTTTTGGGCTAAGTCATTTCAGAGGAGTACGTCTATTAGTACATTTTTTGAGTTGCACACTTTTGGACTGATTTTAGCCTACTCCAGCCTTTATTTGTATAAATTACTTTTCAAAAAAATTATGGTTCCATCCTCTCTGTTACAAGAGTTACAAGTATTATAAACACAGTATATTTTTTAAACTTGAATATTGACATTTGTATTCAGTACAGAATGACCCACCAGAAAGGCCCATCTAGCAAAAAAGCCATAATAAAGGGTAATGTGCAACACTGAGTCCATTTTCCTGAGCTTTTTGCAGTAGTATCTGAATATTTTGTAATGAAATGTTCTCTCTAAAAAGGCAGAACCATTATGAATAAAACTGTATAAAAATTTAATCTAAATGTTTCTTGTACCGTACTTTTTTCACATGCTAAATCACTTTAGCTTCAGCATTTTCTCAGATAATGGCCACATCTTTTTTTGTTAACAGATAAACAGTAGCACATGTACTGTCTATTTACATTCTGTAAACATGCCATGGTGTGCTCTTGATGCATATCTCTGAAATGAATGTCTAGAGTTGCAAGATCATCAATAGTGTTCTCAGAGACATTAAAGTCTGCACGCAGTTATTGATAGAGCACTGTACTCGCAGAACCTCCAATGCCACAATATGTATTATAACCATTCTTATTAGGGATGTGACCACTACTAAGTATCGTCAAAATCTGAGTCTCTGCTGTTTATCTGTATCAATATTACCCTTCAGTTTTTATTGATAACTATACTTGCACTGTACCTATATGTATAATTTACCAGCATATTTTTACACTCCAGCACATAACTGCGCCATGTTATTGTATCAGTATATTATGAAATAAAAATAATCAGCCTAACATAGTTTTAGTGGTTGTACATTGTTATTAAAGAAAACTTGAACGATAGAGACAGTAAAATAATCTGTATGTAAAAAGAAGTTCTGAGCATTAGCTGCTGCATTTATAACTTAATGCCAAGCATTTAAAATTTTTGTTTTTAAACGTACAGTACTTAGCTTTTTTTTTTTTTTTTTTCAATTGAATATTTAGCTAGAATGTTGAAGTACTCACAGGCTGGTACTTCTTGACAGAGACAAACACAAAGTCTCAAGAGTGAGTGGTTTCATAACGTTTCGTCAACCTGTCGGCTTCATCAGGCGAGAAGTTCAGGCACACTGAGTTATGGCGGCGGTGGAAGCGTGGTTGGTATCCCTAGCGGCCAGGAATACGAACTAGGGCATGGCGGGAAGATTCAAAGTGAAAGTCTGTGAGTGTTTGAGGGTGTGGTGGTGTACTGTTTGGATTATCTGATATTGAGATCTGGTGATTGTCTGGACTTTATGTTATTGTAGCAGGAGTCAAAAGTATTGTTTGTGTGTGCTGCAACTGGCTTCTCCAATATGTCCTTTTTTTCTGCTATAACCTGTTTTGTATCTGCTCTGCGGCCATTCATTCTCTGAGCGTGTTCATGGTCAGGCCCGTATACGTACTCAGCATTACAGTGTTTACACTGCAGCTGGTATATGAGGTTTTCTGTTACACAATTGTAGCGTCCTTATATGGGATATGTATGGTTGGTAAGTCTGCTGGTGAAAGAAGTGTAGGGCTGATGGATAGCGCAGGAGGCACAGCGTGCTTTAGTGCAAGGTGTGTGATCCTCGGGGGGCAGGTGTAGTGGTGTTGGACATTGTTGGTTGATGTTTAGGGCGTATTAGTTTGTTGCGAAGGTTGGGTGGGCGACTGAAGACTAATCTGGGGTGTTCAGAAAGCAAGTTGTTTGTTTTTGGTGAGGAAGGAAGGATTTTGTAGCCAGAGTTGATGACGGTTTGAAGTTTGTTTAGGTTTTCACGGTATGGGACAACCAGGTGTATGTCTGTGTTTGTGGTCTTGGTTTTAGTACCTGTATTTGAAACGGCTCGGCGAATTTTTTTGTGGACTAGGTTAACAGGGTAGCCAGTGTCAGTGAAGGCTCTGGCTATTTTTTTAACATTGTGTGAAGGTCACTGTTGGTTGAGCAAATACATTCGGCTCTGGTGGTGAGATTGTGAGGTAGTGCGCAACTTTGCGTTAGTCTCTTTCATAGTGTGTTTCTGTTAAGAAGTACCAACTTGTGGGTCGACATTCTATCTACAAATTTAATTGTTTAACCTAGTGTGACACATCTTGTCTGTCGTACTCTGTGTTGTCAATGTCTAGGTTGGGCAAGAACTGTGTGGTGTTAGTACACACACAGACAAGTTTAGGCCAGCGACTTTCCGTGTGACGCAGTAGTTGAGACGAGTTGTTAACCAGACTAGTGGTTCTGCAGGTACTTTCTATTAGTGGCCACTGTTGCACCAGTGGAGAGTAATGACGATACTAACTGCTCAGCAGCTTAATTTTTTACTTGTGCCCGAATAGCAGCTTTGTCACCTTTTCTTTATCCTTTAGGTTAAAATTAGTGGCATAACTAACAACAAAAAAATTAAGACAGGAATATCTTTCTTACGGTTATTTATTTGTAGCTATAATCAATCTGTTTCATGACACTAATTGCCCACGGCAAACAACCAGAATAACAAAACAAAGCCAATTATAATAGAAGACATGACAAGAGATATTCCGTCAAACCAACTACGCTCTAGTAAGTCCTAAGCAATCTGCAGCCGTTTGGAATTATGCATAATATAGTTATTACTGAGTGTCTGCCCAAGAATTTCAGCACAAGAGAAGGGCGTGGCTCGGTACCGTGATTTACAAACTTTCATACTCACGAGTTAACACTTGCTCCACTGATAATGTTACATATTGTGCAACACGACTAGTTATGCCCAGTGCTACTTGAGAAAAATAAATGAACTGAAATGAAGTTTTTAGCTAGAGCAATTTCCCCCCCCCCCCCCGAGGCTCCACTTCCCCACGTCAGCGCTCCCTTACACCTCCTGTCTGCCCCGCCATGACACCTAGGTTGAAAACGTAGACGACCATCTCCCGGCGACCGTCTACAGGCTTCGACGTGCGACGTCTAACTTTCCCGGGCTGACACCTGGACTTGTTCGGCCGAGCGGCGGAGTGATACTGTGGGACCCAAGTTGTGTGAAAAGTTGGTCAATTGACATTTATAACAGAAAAAAAATATGTAACATAGTTACTGACAAATTTGCAAAGCGTTTTATTCCACAATACCAGCAAAATATTTATTATTTGATTAATTGGGGATATGCTGAGTCATCAATCAGTCGTGGATCACCACGATTTCAGAGTTCTGCTGCGCACGACACTATCAGCACTACCACCCATGATGGAAAACCTAATGGGCTGCGGACTAAGTTGCATCTGGCATATCTGTGCACATGTCTCCAAGCGTCGGAACTCTGACCTGCCTGCCAGATAAATCCCATCCCAGAGGAGGCGAGCTCAGTCTACTTGAAATTTTCTAAATCCAAAAGATGCAAAATATAAGAAAAAGTTACTTAAAAAAATTGTTAAAAATTAAATTCTCTTTAAAAAGAGTCCAAACACGAAATAAATCAGAAAAAAAAAATGACCCGGAAAATTTACTACGTACTTTCATCTTGCTTTAACAGTTAAAATTTAAATTTTGAGTAAAGTTTTAATGTTAATTTCTCTTACAGCACCTCCAATTAAAATGTTGGATCCCGCCGTATACATCCTTACACCTGATTAAGTTAGAATGATTAAATAGTTAAAAACAACAGAAAAAATATATATTAATTAGAGTAAACAATAAAATATTGAAATACCTTATGATAAGAAATCAAGTATGGGCTACGTGCGAGTGCACGTCACACTAGCGGTCTATGCTTTATTCCTTTACTGGTTTTTTATGTAAGAAAAAATAATAACTGAAAGTGTGTGTGACTTGCGGAGAGTATTTCTAAGAACACTTTATAATTTTTACTGTAACTGTACTACAAATTTAGTGGAGAGAGGTCAGATATGAGACATTGAAAACTCTGTTTATTATTAAAAACTAACAAAACCGTATGTCAAATTCTGTCTGCATAAAATATTTCAACTTTACTGCTATGTCAATTGAGGTTAACGTAAAATTACATACATATATTTACCTTGGTAAAGGGTACAGAAATATTAACTTTAATTGAAATCTCTGTTGATGGATGACATTGCCTGAATGATTTAACACGGAATGACCCTGTGCTTGCTCTGTACAGTAAGAATGGAACTGAGTGATGCCAAGGCTATTGCGTCACACAGCATTTACAAGATGTGAAAAGTGCATGAAATGCATCATGCAAAAGCATTTTTTATACATAATTTATGAAGAAATGAATATATAATACTTATGATGGCATTTCAAACAAATATTATGACATATTGCAATATGTAGGAAAAAACAAAACTAAACTGGATTTAAAACATGTCTTATGGAGAAAATGGTGGGATTACAATGAACAATTTAAAACCAGGTACTGGGCCCACGAAACTCGCGTGAAAAAATTGAGACGCGTTGTGAGGGCAAGTAAAGCGGTGTCTGTAGGTAATTGTGTTAGCACGCCTCTGGCATTCATCCTCAATCTTTATGTACCTTATGTGTGGGCTAGCACGTATCTGGCATTCGGCTCTCAATCCTAACGTAATGATGGGTGCTGGCACGCCTCGGGCCTTCGGCCCTCTACCCTAACTTAATGATAGATGCTGGCACGCCTCAGACCTTCGGCCCTCAATTGTAACGTAATGACGTGTTTTGGCATGCGTCAGGGCCTTCGGCCATCGATTCTAACGTAATCTTGGGTGATGGATTGTCTCGGGCCTTCAGACCTTGTTTCTAACGTAACAATGGGTGTGGTACGTCTTGTGCCTTCGACCCTCAATCCTAACATAAGGATGGGTGCTGACATGCCCAGGGCCTTCTGCCCTCTCGATCCTAACGTAATGATGGGTACTGGCATGCCTCAGGCCTTCGGCCCTCGATTCTAATGTAGCAATGGGTGCTGGCACGTCTCGGGTCTTCGGCCCTCGATTCTAATGTAATGATGGGTGCTGGCACGCCTCGGGCCTTTCCGTACACTACCGTACCATCAGATCAATGTCCCTGTCCATTCCTGGCCACCACATATAACTACAGGTTACCATCTTGGATTTCACAATGCCATCATGTGTCACATGTAATATTTTCAACAGATCCTTTCTCCGTGCTTCAGGAAATACCACTCACTCTGTTGCCCCACGAGATGCAGCCTTTACATAGGGATAATTCTTCCCTTATATCCCAGTATGGTTGTAACTCCTCTGGGCTCCTGTTTTCCTGTCATCCCTGGTACGTCATGTGTTGATGTACTTGACACAGAATCAGGTCAGACGATGTTGGCTGGGCCAGTGTAGTATGTACTAATGAGTCCGGACATTCCTTGTATCATGGATGATGATTGAGAAGCTTGTACCTGTGGGGTGGGGTGTTTATGCCCATCCAGCCAGATATTCAGAGCATTAGGTTCGCTCTTACATGTGACAGCTATATACTGTTGATTCGTCCCCTTCTTCTGAGTTTGAACAATTCATTAGTTTCAGAATTTTTGCTCCTCTGTTTCCAGGAATTGTTAGTCTCCTTCTGTACTGTCCCCTGCCCTTCTCTCCAATTTTTACCTTGTTTACTTTTAGTAATACGTGCCCCTTCCAGTTGTTCTACCTTGCCACAAAAGTTGCATACTGTCTGGACATGCCGACACTTGGTGGGCCTGTGGTCCCCGTGGCACTGCTAACACTCTAGCCTGTCCTCTGTGACCTGTTGGTGGGGGTCTAACTTCACTCTTTGTATGGTCGTCCCTAACCTGACTACAGTTATACTGAACACTGGGGTTATCTTTTTTGTTATAGTTGGTGTGTCCTACCTTCAGGACTGCCCCAGATGATGGCCCCATCCGTGTTTGCAGATAGTTTACATTGTGGCCTGTTGCTTCTGCTACCTGTGCTAACTCCACCGCATCCGTAAATGTCAACGTGTCCTTTGTTAGAGGCATGTGCTGTAGGATTGTGTCACGAATGCCACACGCGACCCTGTCACCCAATATCTTGTCTAGGTCTGTAAATTTGCAATGGATGCTGAGTTGCCCCAGCCGCAGTTTTGCCACATAATTCGCTACGGCTTTACCTCCACTTGGTTTGGACTAGAAATGCTGTGTGAGCGTAGTTAAAATGTCCGTTAATGTCACCTGGGTCATATACTATGGAGCCACCAACAAGGTCAGTAGGTTGTACAACTCTGTCCTGCACATCATAAAAAATATTACATGTTTTTCATCGCTGTCTTTAATGTTATTGGCCATGAAATAGTACTGGAGGCATTCTGAGTATGTTTGCTATGTGTCTCGCCCTGGAATGAACTCGCCGAATGTGGGTAACGTCACCATCACAGCAGGTTTGTCTACATTTTCGCGCAGGTAAGGAATCTGAAGCTTGCAGGTATAATTGTTGTACTAAACTAATATTGAAATCATAAAACTGTGCAGACTGTAAAACAATGTATTAAATTGTACTATGTATTCAATGTAGTGTCATCAGTACAAAACAGCTCACCATTGTACAAACACGTAAAGATAGATTGTAGTCAACATTAATTGCTTGAAGACATTGTTCAGTATTATTGTCTTGTACAATAACAAAACATTTTGTATCACGAGTAAAGTACAAAGTAACTAATTATTACTAAGAGAATGTTCACATGTATCAATAGTAGTTCTTTTTGCAGTTGCCTTGGGTTTCCAAGTACAAACATTGTTACTGCAGACTTTAATGCAGAAGTATGCTTGACAGCATTCTTATCAATCCTTTCTTTGTTGGTCAAATGTGTGAAACGAATAGGGTAATTACGTGTTGCAGGTAACAGTCCACAGGATTCGTAAGGTAAGCATCCTTGCCTTAAGCAATTGCCAGATGAAGCGAGAGATTTAGTTCGTCAGCATATACAGTCATTTCCAACTAAACACAATTGTAATGTTGGCTGACCTTTGAAGCACTTAGATGCACAGTTAGTCGAGCTAGTGTATGAATTATTAAAGGTGAAACATCCAAATGTAAAGGTTACCTAACAATTTCACGATCAGTATTTCACCAAATATTTCAGAATATCTTTTGATCCACTCCAAGTAGATTCTTGTCTGTGCGAGGAATTAAGTTTAAACTGAAGAGTCCCCTCCTCAATGATGCCAGTAAATAGTGTGCAGCTGCAGAACTAAGCATTCATTTAAGGAGAAGCAATTTTTTTTACCTGAGGCTATTAACTATTAATATGTTCTGTGTTCATGATATAAAACAAAATTCAGCTGCTGTGTACCTGTATCATGAAGGCATTTGCAAGAAAAGCCCTTATGAGATGTGTACATTTTTGTTTAACTTTTTGAAAGATGTACCCAATAACATGATGAACTCCACATATATTCAGACAACTAAGGTGGCCAGAACAAAAATCATTCACTCATTAGATTCTTTTTAGTTTGGACTGATACAAGATGTTTTAAGAAAATATAGCGTTTTTATCAGATCCGATGCCTTTCCTACCCACCTTGTGACAGCAATTTTTAAAGCTGTATAGTCAAAAGTAAAATAAAAAAGAATGACTGTATCTGTGACATTCATAATATCCCTGAATTCATTGCACCCAAGTAGTAAATCACATAAGTTCACTGTTAAAGAAATCCGTGGTGCAGCTAATATTGCTGATTATGAAACATGGTGGTTGGACTTCTACAAAAAAAACCGGTCTGAAGAAAGTGCCTGGAGATCGGAAGGTTTAGTTCAATATACAATGTCCAATCATTTCATCAATTTATTTATGCATCTGAAGTGAGAGGTGTAGTAACTCAACCTTTTGTAAACAGCATTATACCACACACTTCCTATTATGTCAGGTGTAGCAATAATTTTTGGTAATGGCTGTGAATGTGGATATGTCGGGAAAATTGTGAGGCTAACATAGATTGTGTAAACGGTTATTCACATTCTGCTCACCAAAGAATTAAACTGTAGTAGGTGCACCTGGCAGCTGTGCAGTAGCTAATCTCGTTGAAACAATGAGGGAAAAAATAATTTTCTGCTGACAAGACATGAAAGGAACTCTTCTTTCTCTCTTTTGTAATAAACTTGCTGAAACTAAACCCGCTGCACACAGCACAATATTTTATGCGAGGTACTTTACTTGTTCGGTTACAAACTTCTTCGCTTAAAACCTCGCTGCCATTTAAACTTTGCTGTTAGTTTCGCCTAATTGATTGTGTCCTATTTTTGTTCAGAGTTGCAGTACAGTACTTAAGCAGCAGCCAATCAGAAAGCACCAAAACAACACCACTTGAGTTGTTTACATTTTAGGTGCGATTTTTCATCCTTCCTTAACAATTGGCGTCCTTTCCTTGTTTTCAGAACCACGTTATTTAATATTACTCTGCTCTGTCCTCTCGCTATGTATAATATTAGTAATAATACCATAATAAATCAGCTTACTTGTAACACAGATATTTGAAAATAATTAGCTGGATTGGCCATAGAACAGATAAAACTAATAGAGCAGTATAAGTCAACAGTGTCAAAAGTAAAACCAATGATAAATTTTTTACTCGTATCCATATTGGCACTTTTAAAAATAGTGATGGAAAGTTCTTCTCCTCTTCAATAAAAGTACGCCCTTTTGAAAGTTGCGCCACTAGACCCGGGCCTAGTGGTAAATTCAGCCCTAAATAGATAGTTGCTCAACTCAAGTCTCGTACGTACACATGCTATGTGGTGATGTCAATACTTGCATGCACACTCAGTGTTTCTACATTTCCAAGTACTTACGCTAAGTGTTGGTTGTGAATTCAGCTTATGCGGTTGTGAATTCAGGTTTTAGTAATCGTAAAATCATACGACTTAGTTAAATTTTAATACAGTACTGTTTTTCAAATACGTCCTTTTTTGTACTAAATTATTTTATTTGTTTCGTTCCATAATAATGTGCCAACATAATGCACTATATGCTCTAACAAAAACAATTTAGATGAGCACATCTAGATTCTATGGTGTTCTGAATCCAATCCCAAAAAATCGTTGCATAATGGTATCCTAGTAGTTCTGTAATATCGACGGAACAGTAGAACCGATTCTAGTATCATCGACAAGAATCAAGTGAAGTAAGGCTCTCCGTTTACACACAGCTTGTTTATAATAATAAAGCTGTAGTCAGCATACGTAGCATAGAAAACAGAGGTATGGGAAGCTAGGACTGCAAAAGACGGAGAAAGGACATAGTAATTATTTAAAAGGCCTGCCGACCACATTGTTTCGAGTTATTGCATTTATTGCCGAACGAGTACAGCATCCCGAGTTTCTGGCAGTACAAACAGTATTTACACACAGATACACAAGGGATAGTTCCACAGGGAATATAACCCCTCCTCCCCAGTCTTTCTCTATCAACATTTCTCATTGATAGGAAAATATTCTGCGAATTAAAAAAACACATTTTAAAACAGTTATATTATCTAATTGTTAAATAGTCGGTGAGGAGGGTGCCTGAGACATAATAAAATAGGTATAGTATGCTGAGAGCAAAAAACTGACCAAAAGCCGCTTAACGTACGTAGAACCCTGAATGACATAAAACGAAGCTTTACGATGAAGAAAGGCAGCTTTCTTCATGTTTCCCACATGCTAAAAATTTATGACAAACCCCTGCTAAGAACTGAACGCTGATCACATTGGTGTGAGGCGAGCGCACTAACCACTACGCCAACCGCGGACAGAATATTGCAAAATGTCGGTGGATATATAAAACCCCGTACGTGAAATTTGGTATGTTTTCAGAAGGACGGAAGACAAAATTATTACAGCTTAATTGTCTGCCAGTAATAATAATAATAATAATAATAATAATAATAATAATAATAATAATAATAATAATAATAATAATAATAATAGTGATAATAATAATTTGACATTTTTTAAAGATTTCAGTAGACCTACAAATAGTGCAGTCATAAAGGTTATTTTGTTAATGTTACGGAGGATATGAACTGTTCTGAATTCAATCGCGAACTCAGGACAAGTGACATATGAGGTTTTGTTTCCTGTTATTATTTTCCTAAACTGTGACCGTATTACTCTGATTACCGTGATACAAGTCGACAATCTAGGGCTGAACCTACAAAACGGGAGCATGTACCCTCCTCTCAAATATAAATTTAAAAAAATGTGTAGTTCCGCCACCGATGACACGATGACACGTCCTCCTCAATACTGTGCAATTTTTTTTTCAGTGTTAATTTTTGCAAAATGTAATTATTGACGTAACATGGTTAAATTTATGGGATATTCACCAACAACTGCGTGGTTCAATATTATCAGATCATTAAGTTATTAAACTGTGTGCCAAAAAATTGATTTTAGAAGAGTCATGTAATTGCCCCCCCCTTCCCCCTCGGAAAAATATCGGAGCTACCGATGCCGAAGTTAGGGACACGAAAGGAGATGCCTTTAGGCATTGGCGTGCCTGGCGGGGTGAAAAGGGGCAATGTCCCACCCCCTCAAATTATTTATGGTGGATTGTTGTCTCCCCAAAGAAAATTATAAAATATTGCATAGTACAATATATTAATCATTTTCCTACCGGCGGAATATTAAAATCTTTATGTATGAAGAGTAGCATAAATAGTCCCACATTTTGCAATGTTTTAACCGGGGGGGAGGGGGAATCCTGTCCACCCTCCGCCCCAAATTTAAATCTAAGTTCGGCATATCAGCCCCTGGGCATACTTGCATCCCCTTCCCCCCTCCAAAGATTAACTGCCGCGCAGCCCAGTGGTTGTAGGACATGATATAGGCTGTTCATGATAAAGTGAGCACTGCATGAAATCTTCTGTTAGCTATTTTAATTCTATCTTTACTATTTTCAGTTTGAAAACTTCCATGTAACTAAAAAACAGTGTAAACGTTTCACCGCTCTCAAAACTTATCATCGATGGGCCTAATAAAATACATTTCTGGGTTATTGTAATTATTTGGTAGTGCTCAGTTTACAGTGAACAGACTATACAGTAGTTCATAAGTCCGGTTTCATAGGGTAAATATAAATGGGTTAAATACGGAACGTTGTAGTAGTGATGCTGTGTGTTGAGGTACGACGGCGGCAGTGTGTTCACCTCCAAGTGCCATTACAACAGCAAATAATTTAATTTATGGCCTTGAATAGCTTTGCACCTGCAGAATCCGACTTGTCCTATGAGACCGGACTTATGGGACATCCTATATAGGACAATGTGGACAACAGGCTGTATAGGTGGTTCGCGAGCATTGTTGAAGACCATCTTCTCCAGCATAATAATTAAAAAATATAATTTATATTAGCTTCAGAAATTTACTTTTGAGTATAATATAAACTATACAACTTTATTGTCAAGGCATCGCTCTTTAGTTTTGCAGTGGTTTAAAAAAAATTAACGCAAATTAATGCATGTGTCAAAAATTCATTCTCGCAGTTTTAACACATCATCGTTTGTATCTGAATTTTTCTGTTGCAATACACCAAACGGATTTTTAGATTTTTGCCCTTGAAATATCACATATTCTGCTGTCAAAATAAGTCAGAATGAAGCAAAATAATGTTTTACTAGCAAACGGTACATTATTAAAAAAAAAAAAAAACACGTTCTGGCAAAATTGTGTATCGTGTTACTGTACACAGTCTCAAATTTTTAAAAAGCATTTGGTTAAAAAATATTATAATTATTTGCAATTGCTTGAAATAAATTAAATATAATAGCCTTAATTAGGTAGGTTCGTTTATATCAAAAAGCAGAAAGAAATTATAAATAATCTGAAAAGAAAAATGTAAGTAGGGTTTCAAAAGTGTTAATTTTATCCGGAACCAGCTATAGCAGGATGACGGGATGGAAGCTGCTACGAAGGCCCTGGTATAGATAGAGCAGAGCAAGGCTGGCGGCCGACAGGAAGGATGTCTTGTCGCAGGGAAGACAGACGAGTGGTAGTGTCTCAGTCATGGAGCACGCTGTGGTGTTGGCAGGCCTACTGCTCGTCGTACTGGCCGTCGTGTTTGCGTACCAAGAGGAGTATGAGACAGGTACGATTTGTTTCACCTAACTATTTTACACATCTAACATATTACACATTTTCGTCACAGTGAGAAACGACATTTCCAATACACTAGGCGAAATTAATATCTCAGTTTCTACTTTTTTTTTTTTTTTTTTTTAGTGATGTTAATTTCTTTACACCTAAACGAGAGCAGATATTAAAAATCGTTTTGGCGATTTTTTTATAATAGTCTTTTTCATTTAGGTATGATTACTATGGTTTTAACTAAATATGAAATTAACGAAATTCTTGTTAGTTGACTTTTTTTTTCAAGACAGTATAATTTCTTGGGTTGAAAAAATTAGTTATCACGAAAAAAAAAACTGTTTTAAAGTGTCGAACAGATTTTTGATATCTGCTCTCGTTTAAGCTTAAAAACATAATTATCGCAAACACAAGTAGAAGCAAGAGATCATGGCCTTAATGACGCCGCCTACTACTCACTAAAAAAAAAAAAAGCGTTGCAACGTATTCGTAAACAGGGTTTTTTACGAAACTATTCTACATGCGTCAATTGTGCCAACGTGTGAAAAGAAAACACAATTCGGACAAGGTCGGAATGTCATTATTAAAACATCTTGCTAATTAAACAACACTGTTACTAAGCCCCCTCCAACATAGCTAAAAACGGCCATCCCAGACTGTCGTACAAACCGGTTGTATTCGAAACTCAGGTTGAGACGTACTTTGAATTTTTCTACAAACTTTCCACCAATAGAATGACATGGTCGCCGCTTAAAGTCCCATATTAAAAATTGATCGGCCTGAATCCTGCACGCTAGTTCAGCGCTTGGCTTTTAGTGGTGAGTGAGTGAGTGAGAGAGAGATTTTGGTCAGCGCTTAACATCGAGGTCTTGAGCGCTGGGGAGAGGTGACATGAGGTGAGTATGGACAAATACCCTAGAGACCAATACCGGACAGCTCTATGCAAATACTAGGAGTAAGGTTGTGAATAATAACCTAGTGGTATGAGGGGAAACTAACACATTTTTTGATATTACTTTTGTATATTTATTGTATTTTATTATTTTAACTTGTTTTATTAAATTTTTTCGTATTTATCGTACCGCTATTTTCTATTTTCTCAGTGCAACGAAAATATGTTCTCCACAGAGAAATTTTTCCTAGAATTTGTATGTTGGCTACGTACATTTGAGATGAATTACATGTAGGGTGCAGTTCTCTGGTGGTTCGACGTGATGACACAATCAGAATTCTCGCCAAAGCGCTCAAGCTGTCCGGTATCGGTTTATAGTGTATTTGATATGGAGCAGCGTCGGAATGAAAGGTGCGGGGGAAACGGGAAATCCCCGGGAAAACCCGCCGACCAACGGCATCGTCCGGCACGATTCCCACAAGCGAACATCCGGGGACCGACCCCGCCGGGAATCGAGCCCGGATCGCCTTGGTAGTAGGCGAATGGTCTGATCATTCGGCCTCCGCGGCCCCATGCTTGTAGTGGTGATGAAGCACTTGTGCGCGCTTCAATGTTGCCTCTACGGTTCCGTGGGTTTTTAGCCCCTAACGCGCGTGGTAACGTGGTAACGGAGTATCATGGAAATTCATTAAGATGGCCGCCTGGGTGAGCATATTTTGCGCGTTCGAGGCCTAGAAGTGAGAACGCGTTAAGGGCGATAACAGCACGTGCATTACGCGTCACCCTAGCCTCTAGGCGCAAGTCGTTAAATTGTCTCACCGACAACTCGCCTTTATGAGAGATTCAGTGATGAGCGTAACATTTTATGATGTAATATTATAGATAAATGTCTATTTTACACGCCCATTCATTTTAAAATATTGTGCGCCGAGATTTTAATACACAAAAAGAAGCACAAAAACACAAATTTTCGGCAGCGTACACTGGAAGAAAAGCATAGTTGTGTGTACCATAATTCTGTAAAAATATGGTCACAATAGTCCAGTTAGTTTGTCGGTTCTATCTTGATTGATCCCATAACAATTTGTTCTGTAGAAGTAACAATATATTTGTAGAAGGCACCAAATATCATCTTACTTTTTCAGAATACATTGAGACTTCTGCAAAACACATTGTTGCAGGAGCAATTCATATTGTACCAACAACCGTACTGGACTGTTGTCCCTATTTTAACAGAACTATGATGCCTACAACAATACTTTTCTTCCAGTGTAAAATTTTTTATATATATTTATGGATGACCTGGAATTCATGTACACGTACGTAATGTTCTTTGAGTGTTATTCCTAACCAGACATCACTCATGCTCGTTGAGGAGTTTTCGAATATTATTGTATCGGCCGAAGCTCTCCACACAGATATACGGTTTGGATAGGCAGCCACCTTAAGAGGTTTGCATGATACGTAAACATTTTAAGTTTTATTACAAAATTCAAAGCAAAATAAGCTTAACATTAATCACTGATTGGAGACGAATTAATTTTTCCGATTTCAGAAAAAAATCTTTATGGAGTTACTATGACATCGAAAAATAGATACTTGAGCAAATATATACCAGCTTGACTAATTTGACGAAATTTGCATTACCCAATATTAAATATTAAAATGTTCATAATTGGTTTAAGCTTAGACAAAAAGTTATTTTCCAGATGATGTCGTGATTTTACTACGTTTCCTTTAACGTGAAGTTATAAAAAAAATGGAAAACAGCATTTGAACAACCATGAGTCGTGGGTCACGTCGCACGGCAGAAACGTTCGTTTTTACGGTAAGTGTTATTTTACCGTGGCTGGATGCTCTCATATCTCGAGACGAAGCTTTAGACTCACCGTCGTGAAATGTTTTGTACTGCACAGACGGAGGCCATGGTCTCTCTTCCCCCTCCCTCCGCAAATACTTTTCCCATCAGTGACGAAAAAAAAAAAAAGCTAAAAGGAGAAACAAATAAAAAGAACGAGATAAGGAGCAGAACAACGGTGGCATTCGTTATACTATCACATTTGGTAAAATTTATACAGGGCAGGATGTCACAGTCCAATTTTAGAGATGTAAATATGACGTGTGTGTGTGTGTGTGTGTATATATATATATATATATATATATATATATATATATATATATATATATATATATAATATAATATTAGCTTACGAAAGAGAAACATAAGACCGGACCGATACGTCTATCCCTCTGAAACAGATTAGTGCCAGCCATATAGTAAAATTTAAAGCAAAAACACTGTGTCTAACCACTATCGAAGGATCAATAACCTAGATGTTTTAGTTTTACTATCGTATAATGTAATTAAAAGTAAATTTTCATCAAAATGAATAACCCTCACTGTATTCACTTTAGGGACAATTTGAAATCTTGTTTTGACTTACTTTTTATGAGCTATCGCTATCCAAAATTAAAGCACTCCATGGCCAGTTCCTGATGTCAGATGCGGCCAATGTGAGATCTGGGCAAGATCTGGCAGCGGTATAATTATTCGTATGGACCGACATGTAACGAGTTACGTACACGGCGTTATGCTATTATAGCTAGTGCGAGTCAAAGTAGCATTAAAAATTAAAAGATTAACCAAACAAATATTGCATTCTTTGGTTAAAAAAATATTACGAGACTGCCTTGTTGTGGTGTCATCACTTTGTTTATCTCTGCTAGCGTGTTACACAAAACAAGTGAAGTGATACTTGAATAGTTAATTAAATAAGTAAAGTTGTACACACACGAGTGTCATGCCATATTGTTTCAAAGAGGATATCAGAGAAGAAACTACATATCTTCACGGGAGTGTTCTACAGGCGCGGGAGACTGTGCAGATTAACAGCAAAACAGTTGGAACTCGTCCTGCGGAAGTTTGCAGCGATAGCAGCCACGACGGGGGAGGCAACTTCCTCCACAGACAGATAGTGCAGTTATCCTCGCTGAAACTGCTTCTACCGCACGTTATCCTCCCGAAACTGTTTATAAAAACACAGGAGAACGATGAGTTCTCAGCCAGGAGGCTGGTTTGGACCACAAGGGGAACACCTGAGATACGACAAAGGCGAGGAATCACGGTCTAAGAGGAAGAGGCCTTGACACTGCGTATGCTCTCCAGCAAGAGAAAGTAACCCCCTTCTTGTTGCCGAGCGCTAATAGTAATTTGGTGGAAGATTTGTCTTATTTACAACTGGTGGTGTTACAATTTTTGCAATTATTAATATAAAATTATGTTAATATGGTAAGCTGATATAGCAGATGTATGTTTCGTGTCCATAAATGCATTGGCGTGTGTGGGACTGTTTACATATGTTGTCTGAAAAAAATATTTTGTAAACATATTTGAAGTAAATCTATTATTTCCTGCCTTACAAAATTTTAGAATCGTTGCAATGTGTGTCAATGTGTAAAAGATTGAAAAACTAAATTTTATGGTTGAAAAATAAAAGTGTTCCAGTACAAAATTACATTAAAATTTTTTTCTTCTATATAATACACGCAATTCCAATAACAACTTCACATTTTAAACTAAGCCAAATACAAAACAAGACGAATCTTCCACTGAATTAGACCTACTCTAGCGCTCGGCGACAAAAAAGGAGTCACATTTTATTCCTCAGTGTCAAGACCTCTACCTTCATAGACCGTGGCGAGGATGAACTGCGGTGGTTTGCCGTTGTCTTCCATAGAGTAAGGATGAGAGAACAACACAACACCTACTTGAACCCGGGGAGGTAACTGTAAATACTGACCAAATACATATTGACCTCCCCGGCCAGGAATCGAATCCGGCACTCTTGGCTGGCGGCTAAGCGGTCGGACTATAGGGTATTGCTGCTTTAATATTTATGCTCAATAATATTATGCAATATGTTCTTATACAGTGTATCGGGACTTTAATTACGACGTGACGTAATACATTCCTACAAAGTGATGACAGCTGTTGTGAAAGTGGTCGGAAACTATTTTCTATATTTTTAGTATATTTTATATGTTTGTGATAGTTTACAATGTACTAGCGCGAGAAAAGCGAAGTAAATGAGCAACATAATTAAAAAAAAGCGGGCTGTTAATGGCAGTTTAAAAGTTATATATTTTATGATAAAATTCAAAGTTAAAGTATGTCACTATTAAACACTGATACGTTCGTAAATAATCCAGTGTAATATATCCATGTAGTAAAATTTACGAACTGATTTCAAACAGATATAATTTTGGTTTGGCTGGTGAGAAAATGGGTTCAGTCGCCGACCGGGTTACTGATTTTTCAGATGTTGAAAATGTCTTTAGGGTAATCCAAATTAAATATGTCTTCGAATTCATGGATCGTTTTTCCTGTAATTTACCATTTCTGACGAATTAAACACTCCGTTATAGATTTTCTGACGTAGGTTCTTAGAGAGTTTGGTATCTAGCATCTGCTGCAACTGAAATAAAACAATATTTTCGCCTTTCTAATGGACAAAAGAGAAACTCTCCTAGTAAAATGTATTGAATCTACTCTGAAACATACAGCATGTTCTGCGCACGTATTTAAGGGAGATATCTTCTTAAAATCGTATTTTTAATTAAATTTTTTTTTATAAAATAAGCGCTATGTTAATTAATTAAAATGAAAGCTAAGTAGAAACTGAGAGTGTGCTAACAGTTATTCAAAAGTCATATTTGTTTACGTAATTTTACTATTTTGATCTGTGTATTCTTAATTGCGGAGATGAACTAATTATTTACTGATTTGAGTCTCACGTCAGTCAATCAGCTCACTTAAGGTTAAAACGTTCCGTTAAGGAATGCTTTATATCCCTACTAGTTCTGAATTTCGAAATTAAATCACAAAAATTACTTACAAGTAAGTAAACATTAAATCAATAATCCTTCAGGGGAAAGGACTGCTGTCATCTGAAATTGTATTAAAATTATGACTACGTTAAATCACATATTAAGACTGTGGTTTATTTAAAGTTAGAATTGACGGAATTCCTTTCTTAATACACCCGTAGAAACGTCCGGAGAAGAATACTGATTAATACTTTGGACGGTTTCAGATGCCGTAATAGAACTACCAAATATTTGTTTGTGACGTCAGAAAGTCTACCAGAGCATGTTTTATGCTTTAAGGCCATGCTATTTAGTTTCTACTATTTTTGCGATAGTTATTTTTTAAGCTTAAACGAGAGCATATATCAAAAATCTGTCTGGCAGTTTTGTTTAAAAAGATTTTTGCCGTTGTAGCTAATTTTTTCAAAGCAAGAAATTATACGGTTTCAACATAATATTAAATTAACCTAGATTTCATTAATTACATAGTTTGCTATAACCGTAGTATTTATTTCCTTGAAAAAATCCGACAACATTTAAATATAATATTCGTTTCGTGTTTGTTTCTTTGATATTTAATGCATTCAGTGTTACTTCGTTGTGGTTTGGGTTATGTGTAACGTTTACATTTTTTCCCCGCGTCGAATGGTGTCTTACGCAGGCTACTTTTTTTTTTTTTTTTTTTTTTTTTTTTTTTTTTTTTTTTTTTTTTTTTTATATAAACAGCCTCATACGATTCTCGAAAGTAGGGTAAAAGAAGAGCTGATCGAGCGGCTATCAGACGAATATTCGAATACGGGTGACTTTAATTAGGATTACATTTCGAACACCTTCATGCGCCCTTGTTTCTACTATTTTCACGACAATTATTTTTAAGAGTCTAAACGAGAGCTGTTTGGCAGTTTTATTGTAAAATGGTTTTATCAAGTAGGCTAATTTTTTCTAGACAGAAATCACTATTTTTAGTTAATTATACACGGGAAAAATATTTTATGGTAGCTACAAAACATGTTGTGGGTATTCACCCTGCAAAATTTATTTTGCTGTCACCACAAAAATATTTAACTGTCATCACTAAAATTTTGTGGCCACAACTATATTATTTTGTAGTTTGGTACCATTACGTAACTTTGTAGGAAAGACTTGCTACAAAATTTTCCTTTCAGTGTATAATTAACGAATTTTTTGTTAGTTGACTTATCATTGACTTATTTGTCGAAACAGTATATTTTGTCCTGAAAAAAAAATTAGCCAAACAGATTTGTGAAGATACCTGTTCTAATATTAACTAAAAAAAATTAAAACTAATAGTAAAGATAGTAGAAACAGGGGGGGGGGAGGCATGGCTTAGAACTGAAATTTTGGCTGACCTACTCTACCCTTGTGACTTTCGGAATCCTCTAAGGAGTAGCGGCTACCGGGTGTAAGGCCAACACATGTGTAACTCCAGCCTGTTAGTTGACTGAGACTGTGGACTGATGACTACGTGTTTGTTGATGCCAATATTTGTTTTGTAGAGTCACTGGCGGACGACCCGCAGTGGAGTCGCTACGTCCAAGGAGACATGCTGCATCTGCCGGACCACGTGGCATCGCGAGTTCAGAAGAGGTCCCTCGAGATGGCGTCTGGCAAGGTGAACTTCGAGAACACACGTGGCTGAAGACGAGACTATTCGTAATTCCTATCAGCACCTTCTCTTTTAAGAATGCGTGGTAGATAAGTAAACACTGACAACTCCAATGAAAATCTACACGGTTTTGAAAGCCATCGTGGAAAAACAACTACAAAACAACGATCCTAGATAACGATATGTGCCAAAATGAGCAAACTTGTACCCAGAATGATGCATTTGCGCCGAGATTAAATGTACGAGATTTCGGCGTCAGAGACTGTTCTACAGAAATACGTTACTTGCTAAAATTTTTTCTGACAGAGTTGGCAAACACTGCTGTCTAGGATTGCTGTTTTTTATTTTAGCGAATTGGTTTCAAGAAACCTACAATTTTAAAATGTTTTTTTTTGTCGAATGACATATCGTTCCAAGTTAAAGCGGTCGCTTAGTGTGGTTGAAGAAAACTTATATGTTAACCTATGAAAAAAAATCCTGATAATAATGGAATGGTACTAAAAAAATATTTTATGACTCGGTACTCATAATGTATTTAGTAACCACATCTGACACTTATATTTTTCAACCACGTCTAGTCTTTATTTTTTAAATGGCGGTATTTCATATCTCGGGAAAGATGTCGACCAGTACAAACGAATCAATCTTCAGACCTTTATTTAAGGATGGAATTTATGAGGGAATATTTCTGTAGGTCCACCATTTCTGAAGATACCACAACGCGAATAAATCAAGATCTTACGTCATAATTTGGAAATTTTAATTGAATGGGTGAGATGAAGAAGGAAAACATTCCATATTTTACCGAAAATGAACTGTTATAGCCAAGTTGTACTTTATATGTAGCTTCATTGATTTATATAAATACAGAAAGTCTTCTAGTAATCCTTACACCGTTAAAGGACTTTGAATTTTTAAGTCTTATGTAAAAGGAAATTATTCCATTTTTAACCTCAGCGTTATGGCATGATTGGCTATTCGCCGCGAGATTCACTGCGGTAGTATTTATTTTGTTTATGTAGTCTACAGTGTTGTAAATGTACAACATATGGCATTGTAAATGTACAACATATGGAATTGTAAATGTGTGGTTAGTACAGTGTAGGTATTATAACATAAATCATACAATTATAGTAATTAACAACACTTGTATTATGAAACATTTCTGTAAATTATTGTTTCATCGAGTTTCAAAATTTTCTCGGCTCATTGAGATTAAAAAGGAAAACATTCCACCCTCTTTGATTGCATATAACATTCAGTACATAAAATGTATTATGTTTTTTAGATAATGTTCCATTTCCTTAAATACTAACAAACAAATGTCTAATTGTAAGTTTTCCCATTCAACCTACAGGTTTGTGTCAAAACAGTTGGCTGAAGTGGAATCTTTTCTTTCTTCATCTCACCCATTCTATTGATCTAAACTAAAGTTTATATTTTGACATTTCCTCTTCCAAACTTAGATTTCCGAGGAGTATGTTTGCAGGTGCACTGTTCGGAAGAGGGCACAACTTTAATAATAAAATATTTTAATAAATATTTCGGGAAGTATTATAATACAGAATGCGTATTAAATTTTGGATTTTGGATGTTAGTCACCGAAACTTTGAATTCGGATGGAAGTATTGGTTCAATCCCATCATTTTGGAAAATGAATAAACGAAAGTTTATTTAATAGTTCGAAAACAATTGTACCGATTCAAACAAAAATTTATATACTTGTCAGTACAAAATTCAAGGTGTGGGTTCAGTAGATTTTAGTGTTGTAAAACTGTTATTTTGAAAAGGAGCACTACACGAGCAAACATATATTTTAAGTCACATTCTAGGAACTATTAAATAGATTTATTAAAAATGTTGTATTTTTATAGTTTGTCGCGTAAGCATTGACATTAAAAAGGGTATATTGTTCTAGCGTCTTCCATTTGAAAAGATACCACAACAAATGACAGCTTTATGTCGTCAACAATAGAATTTCAGTTTAAAGACTTTAAAAGGACTGAAAACATTTGTCCTCAAATTAAAGAAGTCTTTAAACTGAACGATAAATATAAGCTAGAAATTTTAGATGGCACAAGAAAATTTAGTTGTTAAAATGGAAGAATCTCTAAACTGAAAAACTTTAAAGTGGGGAATTATTGTATACGCAGTTGTTTTACACATTCAACCTAATTTTACACATCCTTAAACATCAAACTTAATTTGGACGATTTAGGTACACATTTATAAATATTGTGAGCTATCATCGAAATGTACGAAAATTGGACCTGTGAATTGTTGAGAGAAGGAAATTGTTATATTACCTGGTCTGAGCAGCGGAAGAGCCACGTGGAAGGGATAATGGGACTGCAGCTACTTCCAAAACTGCAGTGTTAAAATATGTTTTAATACAATTCTTTACTAAATATTATTCAGCTACGTAAATTTCGGTTTCAAACATGTCGTCGTGTACTTGGTATAATAAAATACGCTGCATTATAACCTTGGAACCAAATAATCTTTTCACTTAACAATGTAAGTCGACATTAAAATCTGAGTTAAACCTTGCAGCCCCTACAACATAAATACTGGGCATTGTAAAGCTAAGTTACTTTGTTTCCACCTGCAACTGTGTATTATAAACTTTAAATTTTGTTTACGTAGGTAAATATGTTTCCATGATGATCATATAACTGCATTTACGTGCGGTGTGCATGAAATGGGAAGACTATTTTCAAAGCTCTCCTTCCTCGCCATTTTCGTGCAACTTGCGGCAGTCAGCCTATCGTATTACTTCGTGAAACTTCGGACTTCGGTGTAGCGTATTACTTCGTGAAACTTCGGACTTCAGCTTAGCATATTACTTCATGAAACTTCGGACTCAAGTCTATCCCATTACTTCATGAAACTTCGGACTTCAGCATAGCGTAATGAAACTTCGTATTACTTCGTGCAGCTTTTGGACTTCAGCGTAGTGGATTACTTCATGAAACTTCGGTCTTGAAGTATACTGTACAAATTCGTGAAACTTCAGACTTAAGCCTATCATTTTACTTCGTGAAACTTCGGACACCAATATAGTGTATAACTTCATGAAACTTAAGAAAACCTTACCGTGAGTTAGACATTCTTGTTGGCAAAGGTACCCTGAGAATATGTGCTCTTTTGAAGATGCAATTTTCATCGACTTCGGGTAGTTTTTAAAATGTAAATCTTTGTTAGACGTGTAGTCCGCATAGAGGACGATCCCTAGCTACTATAATTTTACGTTACTTTTTTGAGAAGACTCTGTGATAAGTTGTAATGTTTTATATTCAGCAAAGCGTGTGTTTATCAATGATTTTAAAATTAAATGTGTTATATATATATATATGTATATATATACATATATATACATATATATACATACATACATATTACAGGTTCAATATGACACCCACCCAAAACCTAAATATTGATTTTAAGAGTTTCCACCTATTTTTACAGTATTTCCGAAGTTAAACGTCGCATCACGCTTAGCTTATATCCGAAGTTGCACGAAGCTGGCGGGGACGAAAAACTGTGAAAATAACTTTGCCCGTTGCCCATGGTTGTAAAGTATTCACAGTTTAAGAGGGCGTGGTACAAAATTCAACGCTAAAAGCATTAATTTATAATTGTAGGTTTCTTGCAGTCAATTTGCTAAAATTAAACAATATCAATCCTAGACAATAGTTTTAGTCAACGTTTTAAACAAAATTGTGTCCAGTGTTGCGAACTTCTGAGGCACAATCTCTGACGCCGGAACCTCGTGCATTTAACTGCGGCGCAAGAGATCACGCGTAACGAATGAGTAATTCTGGATAAATATTTACTCATAAAGTTGGCAAATAGTATTATCTAGGATTGTCGTCGAGTATTTTATCCATATTGGCTTCGAAAAAAGCGTAGAAATCAATTGATGTTTTCAGCGTTTATTTATCTATACGCACTGGATCTGACACGTAGTTGACGCTACTTCTTGTTAGTGCAGACGTTCGGGACGCTGACGAAACGATGCGAGGCACCAGGACAGAAGAAAGGAAGATGCACGCATGCCAAGTACTGCATGCTGGACATATTCAAGGGGAACTTTTCTCTCTTCCTCGACCACCTCTGCATCATCAAGCACACGTAAGTTCGCCAATTGATTTGATTGACTATCGCGATATAAACTGACCAAAGCCACGTCTGTGCTAACCATCATGTGTAGCAGCGTCAGTAGAGATAACAGATAATCCATACTTGACTCTCCAGCACGATCATACATATCCTTGAACTCTGTGAATGTCATGTCTGTATTAAAGGCATTCGGAGTGTAAAATCTGTCATTTATTTTCTAATAGAACATACTCAAACGAATTTATTAGAATAATAAAATAATGTTTTTTTTAAGTACATGACTAAAATAACGCCATTTCGGAACTGACGAGCGAGTAAAGTCAGAGGAACATAATAGATATTTCTTAACCAAGGAGTCTCTGAAATATTTAAAAATTGTGATGATGAACAGGAAAGATAGCATAGGTATCAGTGAGATACTTAAAAGTTCTCAAACAAAATTTCTACGAAAAAGAGTTCGTGTTCTCGTTAGCACCTGATTTAAGCAAAATGGTTACGTGATATAATTTTGTGTACAAAACCGATGACGTAGTTTTATAATTTTCGTTTTGAGTTTTGTCAACTTTGCAGCTCACAAAATGTGATATGCAATTGGCCAATTGCCATGTTAGTTACGTCCAGTATGTAAGACTTTTTTCGTAATGTATAATTTTGTAATTCATAATCCAGCATCCAAGCGAGTGCAAAGCGTGTCAGCAGGGATTTTGTTACTTTCAATAGGCGACGATAATCAACGACATCGTCATGCTGATGCTGGACCGATTGGAGTGAGTGAGAGATTTTGGTCAGCTCTTAACATCGAGGTCTTTAGCGCTGGTGAGGGGTGACATGAGGTGAGTTTGGAGCAGCTCCGGAATGAAGGGGTGGGGGAAACGGGAGATCCCCGAGAAATCCAGCCGACCAACGGTATCATCCGGCACGATTCCCACATGCGAAAATCCGGGGACCGACCCCGCCGGGGATCGAACCCGGATCGCCTTGGTGGGAGATGAATGGTCTGACCATTCGGCCACCGCGGCTCCCTGCTTCTTTTTCAAGTGACAGAACTGCCAGCAAATGACTAATGTAAAACTACCCCGGTTTTCGATACGTCTGCAATGGACCTCATGGTTATACCGTTGAATAGGTATTGCCAAGCAAGGTTCAATTTCCCACGTGGTTGAGGGTTCTCTGACTCGCCGCTGCGACCGCCACAATCACTGGACATTGACAGAGAACACCCTAGCGGGCAGTCAGAGAACTACCTAAGCTACCAGCAGGCGAAGAAGAGCAGGGTTGACTCAACGGAGATAGCAAATATGCGGTTTTATAGAGCTCTAGTGTTGAGTGATAGAAGTCCACCTGCCAAATTCGTATGCTAAATTTTATCCCTTCTGTACTTCTAAACGTATAGCCTCGATTGGTGCAATGGCTAAACCACTCGCCTCCCACCAAGGCGATCCGGGTTTGATTCCCGGCGGGATCGCCCCTTGATTTTTGCACGTGGAATCATGCCGAACAGAAGGTTTTCTCGAGGATATTCCGTTTCCCCCGTCCTTCTCATTCCATTCTCATTCTCTCCATTGTAGGACCTCATTCCATGTCCATGTCAGATGTCTACAGGCATCCAGCCATAAGTCTGCTTCCGTGTGGCGATACCATAGCCTACGGTATCCTCGGGCGATGTTAATTTTTACTAAACCTATACATATTCATTGGTTGGACATGTCCTTCAGGTTCATCGCTTTCACTTGGACGTGTTGCAGTAAATATGTGACAACTGTAATGACGTAAAGTATATTTTTGCTATTGTCTACTTGTAGAGGTAGCTGTAGACTTAAAAGACCGATGACTGCCGAGAGACTTAGGTCCGATTCACAATGCGCAGTCGAATACAATTCACAATGTGCTGTTCAGCAGCATGATTTTTATGCATTGTTTGAAATAAAATGTTGTTTAATAATCGGCCATATTTTGAAAATGTTGTTTTTAAATTTGTAAAAATTGCTTACTGTGTATTTAAAAGCACAGACAATCTCAAAAATATAATATTTGTTTACACCACGTGATTACGAGAGCAATGCCTGATTGGTTGGAATTTTTTGGCAGTCGGCAGTCCTGCAGTTGGAGATAAAGTTCACCGGTCTCCGACTACTGGACTGCGGACTGCCCAACTGCGGACTGCGCATTGTGAATACACATATCTTAACGTACATATTAATCTCTGACAGCCGACTGCGGACTGTCAACTGCTGAATGCCGATTGCGCATTGAGAATCGGACTTAAGGGGCGGTTCACCTCAGTTTTCAATGTATATTATTATTTTTATATTTGAACCAGATATTATTTTTATTATTTTAGACATAAATTGTGACTAAATCTTCCTCTTAGGAAACTTTTGTATCTCGTATAATTTTTGCGTAATGAATCGTAAACGTCAAAATTTGCACTTTACGATTTTATGCACGCCACTAAAACCAACTGACATACCAAACCGAAAAAATTCACAATGTATAACAATGTTGTAGGCTGACTTGACACGTATAAAATAAAAAATATATATAGTTTTGTATTTTAAAGTAAATTGTTGAAATTTTTATATTTTAATTTAATAAATCAGCATTTTTTATTAAATACAAAAATGTTTTACTTTTTGTTTTATATATGTCAAATCATAGCCTACAACATTGTTATACATTGTGAATGTTTTCGGTTTGGTATGTCAGTTGGTTTTAGTGGCGTGCATAAAACAGTAAAGTGCAAATTTTGATGGTTACGACTCATCACGCAAAAACTATACGAGATACAAACATTTCCTAAGAGTAAGATTTATTCACAATTAATGTCTAAAATAAGAAAAAAATATCTGGTACAAATATAAAAATAATAAAAGGCGTTGATAACTGAGGTGAACCGTGCCCTTAACAGCGACTACTTGTTGTCTAGGTACGTAGGTGTGTGCTGCCCTCTGCCAGACAAGACGATAGGACTGGTGGTTCCAGGTATCCTGCCGTCTATCCTGGGAATATTGTCCCCCAGAACTACCCCAGCACCGCCCAAGCCAGGCCTCACCAACAAGCCAGGCCTCACCAACAAGCCAGTGGTAGTCACTCCGCCCGCCCAAGACAGAGGTACATACACCACTTGTCACTCTGCTTCAAACGCCTTCAACACGACGCGAAATTAGAGACAATTGACTTTTTGCGGTGCTTTTTAAGTTGTGATAACCTTGAAACAAAAAAAAATATTTATAATACTGTACAATGCACCTTTATATTTAAGGGTCCTCTGTACCAAAAAATTCGTCATTTTATAATTGTACCCAATACTGTTCTACTCTTACACAATACATTCTTAGCAATTTCAGTTTCGCAGTTTTCGTACAAGCACGTGTTAAAATAACGATTCGACTATTTTCGCCACTTACACTAAGTAGTAACTATTCAAATGATACGAGTGAAATAATTTAGAGTGAAAGTTAATGCATTAAGATAGCGAATGTCACAATTTTTATTTCACATAAAAATTATTTGTTAAATTACCAATATTGAAAGATATGCAAAAGAATTATCCACATTAAATGATTTTTGGAAAGCAAACAATTTTTATGTTAAGAGGCTGTTCCAGTGTATCAGGCGCGTGTATGCAACCCGCATTAACCCCATACAAATCAAGGCTAATTTTACCTTCGCATTGGCAATACAAGTATTACACATATCAACATTATCTTAGTGTTTTATGAAAGAGACAGTCGTTTTTATTTTCGCTGCGTTCGCCGAAGCCAAGAGTAAATAATGGTAGACTGTAAATTTTACAAAACATTTTTTGTATTAGGTTTTTAATGTATTGGTTTGTTATAATAAAATTTGCAGAACGCAGCAAACATAAGAACGGCTGTGTCTTTGATAAAGCACGAAGGAAATGCTGATGTGTGTAATACTCTTACTGCTATAGCGAAGGTAATATTAACCTTGACTCATATGAGGTTAATGCGGGTTGCATACATGCGCCTGAAACACTGGAACGGCCTCTTAAACTACAACGGTGTCATTCTGTAGTTTAATACATTTACTTTCAATGTAAATTATTTAATTTGTATCGCTCGAATAGTTTTTGCTATGAGTAAGTAGCGAAAATAGTCAAATCGGTACTTTGACATGTGCTTGTACGATAACTATGGAACCGAAAAATATTTTATTTTTGGAAAATACCTATTAATGTAATGTGTAAAAGTTGGTCAGCGTTTGGTGCAATTATACAATTACGAATTTCTCGGGGCAGATCAGTCTTGTAGTAACGCCACGAAAACATAGGGTCATCGCTGAATGTTTCAAAAAGGCGTGCTATCGGTAAGAAGACTTCACGCCAGTTCAGTGGCTTGTGTCTAGAGTCTAGGGCGAGGCATGTTGCGCATGCTGAGTCGTCCTTACAGCTTCTTCTCTTCTAGGTCTGAAGAAGCAAAACACATTCATTTAGGCGGCCAATTTATTCAAGATTGTTCTGTGCTCGAAAATGATTATCTAAATTTTTTGTTTATTGCATGTATTTTTGGTGTGACGTGAAATAGTTGTCAAAAATAAGCCTAGCCTCAGTGAAACATTTATTTAAGAAAAATCACACAAGATGAATTATTCCCAGTTCAAAGTTTTTATTTCAACTCAAGCTAAACTCAAATTTTAATGAAATAAATGTTTTAGGCTACTACCAAAATATTTCTATCGCCTTCATAGTGGCAAGAAAATATTTCTGTTTGAAACTGGTTTGTGTAAACCATATAACAACACTCTTCAAAATATTATTTATTGTTAGAACATCTAGAATTCAAACCCTGGCCACGTATGAACTAATAGTCAAAATTCAAAAATTATTGCAGCTTGACTTCAAGATAGCCTTCAGCTGAAATTTAATTTTGTGCTGAAGTTACATTATGAATGTTCCTTGAAAACAAGTTTCAACTTAAAAATAGTAAACTTTTGTTTAAAAAATAACCTAATTAAAAATGGTTACGCATTGTCATCAAGCAATTATTGATGTGTCACAAAGCCATATTATTTCTTCAAAAACCTGTGGAATAAAGGCGGCAGTTGGTGTGCAGGTTGTGGAGTCAGCAGTCTGAAGGCTTCTCGCATAGTGGGCGGCCAGCCAGCTGACCTGAAGGAGTGGCCGTGGATGGTCGCTATCATACGTCTGCCTGAACTACAATACTGCGGGGGAGTGCTGATTACTGACCGCCATGTTCTTACTGCAGCACACTGTATTCAGCCGTGAGTATCCCACTGTACGTCCTTCGCCGTCAACTAACCACATTGTTGCACCATCTTAGGTGAAAATAGGCCAATATATTTTTTTAAGGACACAGTCTACAGCAAATGTCATTGTCATATTTTTATATTTATATTTGCACCAAACATTGTTGTTCTTATTTTAGACACAAATTGAGATTTTATTCTCGTGAAAAATTTATCTCTCATAGTTTTTGCATGATGGCTCTTAAATGTCAAAATTTGATATACCAAACTGAAAAAAAATCCACAGTGAATAACAATGATACAGGTTGCTAATTGACACACACACACACACACACACACACACACACACACACACACACACACACACACACACACACACACACACACACACACACACACATATATATATCTGTGTGTGTGTGAGTGTGTGTGTTTTGTATTTAAAAAATAATAGTTGAATTTTTCATATTTTAATTTTAAATATCAGTACTTTTATTTAAATGCAAAAGTGTTTAATTTTTTGGTTTTTATGTATGTTAACTGCAGCCTGCAACATTGTGCTTAACTGAGAATTTTTTTCAGTCTTAAGAGGGCTACATATCTGGCACATGAACGGTGTTGTGTCGTGCCACGATTCTTCTTTTATACGCAAAACTGCTAAGTTTATTCCCAATATGTTTACCTACAAAAGAAAACACACTTGAACCTATGCTTCTATAATTTTGAAAATGCAGCGCGCTTACTATAAGCATTATTTTAGGGTCTCTCAAAATGACTAAAAACGACCTTTAGACTGCTGTTACTGTAAAAATACCACCCAGATTCGTACTAAATTTAAGCATGCATTGGACTTTTCTACAAACACTGCACAAAGTAAAAAAGTTCAACCATAGTAATACATATGTATATGCAGGCAACGGTGGATCAGGTTGGCCTGGACAAACGTTTCGTATGGTGCGTACACAATCAAATGCGGCTATCACACGTGCTACGAGATCTTCCTGGCTAGTCACAGGCGTCTCGTAAATCAGGGAGTTGACATTACCCCATAAAAAAAATCCAATGTAATCAGGTATGGAGTTCGAGCTGGTCAATGGATGGACCTTCCTCTGCCTATCCAGTAATCTGCAAACGTGGTGTTAAGGTGGCGGCATACGGCAGCAGAAAAATGTGGTGGTGCCCCGTCGTGCTGAAACAACATGGTATGGAAAACTGTTAATGGTACTTTCCCCAGCAATTTCTGCAATACATCCTGCAGTAACGTTAAGTAATGGACTCCACTGGGGCATTCAGGTAACAAATAAGGTCCTAACAAATTATTGTTGATAATGCCAGCCCACACGTTGACACTGTAGGGCACTTGGTTGCCATAGGGAGCATGTGATGGGGATTGTTGTGGGTCCAGATGTGGCTGTTCCTCTCGCTACTGTACTCAATTTAACTATTAAATGCTGCAATTAGCATGGCTCAGAAAGCCGTTGTATTGCCTACCTCTGTGGGGTTACACTGCGCCTTCATATTTTGATTCGCGATTTCTCGAAAACGGTTTACCGGAGGGAATTAATACAAGTACTTTTCCCTTCATGTTGCGCGATAAGTAATGATATGCATGGGATATTTTACTACCGCTTAGTAATTAAAATTTACCTACACAAATAAGTCGAGTAACCCCTACATAAGCAGTGTAAGGAAACGTTGCGTCAACCACTTTTTTTGCTCCGATTCTTAGGGCTATATGCCAACTTTGGTGGTTCTTTATCTCATACATTCTAGTACTTCCAAAATAATTTATTTCAAAATTTTGTTTTCAACGTCGTAACATTATTATTACTTTTTTTTTTTTTTTTTTTTTTT
>PNEQ01000813.1:9001-24859 GCA_003012365.1 Medauroidea extradentata
AGCGCAACATAGACCTGACCTTCAGCAACGCCCAGAGGCGAGTGTGAGAGATTCTGAAGCGCGGTGGCTAATATAGCAAGTTCACGCGTTCTGTGACGTGTTCCACGTGTTCGTGGAAGGTATGCGAGTCGCTTTTGACCTATCAAATTGAAATTACTGACATGTCGATCTGACAGCGCACTGGAACAGCCTTAAGTGTATTTTATTGTGCAAAGAAGAACTGATGTGTTCATGTAAGATACATATATGAGTTTAACAATTAAATATGGTACACTTAAAATTTATTTCAGTTCATGCTTTAGTAAGATAGTGTGCATGTTGATGTAAACAATTAAGTTGTTACTTTTTTGGTGAGCTACAGATTTAAAATTAAAAATTCTCAATTGTAAGCTTGACTGCTGTTGTTTACATTAGCGACGTAGCAAGTGTGCAGCGAAGAGACTGGAATAGGCAACTGTATAAAGACACGTAAATACGTTCAGCTTTACTTGAAAGTAAAGTGTGTGTAATTAGATTTTATTGTATAATTTGTTGGCCCTATTAACAGTGTAGGTATATACATATGTATTATGGCTGTAGCTCACAATTTTACATTTTATTCTGAATTTCGTAGCAACAAATTAAACTATATCCACATTTATCTATTTAATGGTTGTTGTACAAAATAAAATCAGTCTGAATACATCGTGCAACTAAGATTATTCTAATGATAAATTTAGAATGCATATTCTGGAATATCAAATTATTGAAGATAATAAAAATCATTAGTATGCAAACACAAAAAGTAATGAATAATGAATCATGTATACAAATTACACCTTGTATACTGTGATTTTTGTGGTTTTAGCGTATTATTATAATTTTATTATATGTTCCACTTCTCTTGTCAATCATTGAATTGCATAGAAGAACAAGTTAAGAGGGGTTAAGGGTAAGAAAGAGTATTTAGCATGACCTCAGTTGAGATTAGTCTGATTTTTACAAACGAAAAATCTGATAGACATTACCAATTACAGTAGTGAGCTTTTGTCAGATACCTGATGTACCCATTTGTGCATCCTTCCACGATTCCCTCCTAGGAACTAATTTCATGCTGCAATTCAAGGCTGCTCTCTGCCTAAAGGTCCATCAGAATATGCTTTTATCTAAGTGACAAGCATTGCCGTAGTCCAGTGGTTTTTTGGGATACTCAGTTTCCCCCACCCTTTCATTCCACTGCTGTTCCATACTCAATTCATCTTCATCAACGCTCAATAAATCACTGTTACGGTCGTAGCGTACCTCGGAGACTTGGCAACAAGAAGAATAGGGATTCACATTGTGACACGCACTGGCACACAATTTCTTCAGTTCTAATTCATCTTTTTGGTAGAAATACTTATATATTTTTTTAGAAAATGTAATTAATTATATAGTATATTCCAAGTTAAACATATGCGAGGTGTATCAAGGATTTGTACTGCATGAACCAACATCATAATTGGGGATGCTAGTCGAGGAATAAAAATTTCTAAATTTAAATTTAACTGCTAATGAGAGTTTGAAAGTAGTCATTTTTGCCATTTAATTTTATTTCTTTCCTATTGTGTTTGTACTCGTAAACAGAGTTAAATTTTAAGCATTATTTTTATACAACATTTTCTTGTATTTTGCCTGATTTGAGATTTTTAAAATATACTTTCGGTGATGAGTTAGCCTCCTCTTGGATGGGAATCACTGGGATGTCAAAGTTCAGGCTCGGGGAGGCACGTTCGAGGGGCGTGCAGGCATACAGCCTGGTCAGCAAGCTCCTTGTTTGTCACATTGTGGGTGGTAGTAGTGTGTGCAACCGGGCACTGTCGAGGTATTACACCACAGACCTATTTATCTATCTGGCTGCAGAATGTGTCCACTATTAACATATTATCATGTTCTGTCATTTCCTCTGGTATTAAATTACTGATGACATTTTATTAATTATTATATTGTGTTGACCTTTAATATCTTAACTTTTATTGGTGTACTATTAGTAGAGTAGGTTGTACCAGTCTGCCAAGCAGCGACATTACCCAATCGGTTCGGCTATGACTGAACAGTCGGAGTTGGTTGTCGAGTGGTGTCAAGCGTTGTCCAATGTTGCTCTGAGCATGTTACGGTCGGGCAAAGATGGCAAAAGGAAGAAGGCGTAAGAAAGACGCTGTAGTGAAGGAACATAAGGAAGTCAAGTCTAAAGGACGTATCCGTGGATAAAAAGGGCAAATTTTAAGTCCCTTTGTCTTGTTTTATATGAAGTTATTGGAACTATAAAAAAATATAATATTCTAGCAGAAGTTGTAAGGGAAGATGCGTTAGTAGTAGATTAGGTGTTTGACTTATCTCAGGTTAATTAAAGTAGTTATCTCAGTTCTAGGTTGGAACCTACTTGGCTGAACTTCAGGGCGTGCATACGGGAGAAATGATGGGCACAGACCAAGTAACATTACACATCTCAGGCCACCAACTGAGCCCCACTACATTTTAAATTATACTGGGTAGGTCACCTTTCACAATACGTACCAATATGAGGAAAAATGTATTAGTATAGATATAAAAATGTGGAAAAACATTTACAAGTTGGTGTTTTAGAATATTTGTTGAGAACAGGGTATCCAGCAAAAGTGGAATGTTAATTTCCAGTACATTTCCCACATTTCATGAGAAATTCCAGTAAGTGCTTTAAACGCGATACCATGTTAACTTGTGCTACCCAAGCAGACTAACGATAAACATACAGTTTTTATGTTATTTATAGAGGTGGCGAAAGTATGTCAAATATATTACTTTAGTCCAGTATTAAAATTAAAATAATTTCCTTTACACAAATTTGTAAATTGATTATTGAAAGTCCTCTTTTGTTACATTTGATGGTTCAGTCAATGTGAACAACACAGAAATGAATATGGATAGAATTGTGGGAAGAAATTTATAAAACATTAGGGCCCAGCACAATATAATATAATATTTATAATTATTTATATAGTCTTAAATCAGATACGTTTCTTGACAAAAATTTACATAAAATAAAATAACAGTAATGTAGGTTATTACTCTCCAGAATTTTTCACTTAGTCCTAACACTTTAAAACTGTGAGCTTAATTTATTTACGTCACAGTTTACGAAAATATTTAGTAAATAAAACAAGTGCTCAGGGATAAATATTTCAATTTTTAATGTAACCTAAATACCTTATGTATTCATTAGTTTTGCGCATCTATATTCCCTATTTGTAGGCACAACAATTTTATCCTTGTTATTTTCACTGTTTTTGCTGCCAATAAAATTAATGCTGTATTATGCTATACATTCCTTGTTTTACATACAATGCATGATGAAAAATTTTGCCATTTAAAGCAGTGACAATTCAGTCAAATTACACATCACAACTTCATAGGAATCGCAATAATATTTGTACTTAATACTTGCTGTCTCATAAATATATTCAATATTTATTTAATTACAATGATAACCAACATAAAAAAATTACCAGGTAGCACGTAAAAACCGAATAAATAAATGCATTCAATAAACCCACGACTAAACCTAAACAGTACGCCCGCCACTTTCTTGTCTACTTTGATATACTCGAATCTTGCTTTCACTGTAAAAAATTGATTCTGTCGATTCACTTTCAATCGATCCTCAAATTAAATGTGTTATTTAATACAAAATGTGTTAAAAAATTTCACATTTATCTTGTAATTTAGCACAGAATGATGGGAATTCGCTATTTGAAACAAAAATGGAAAAATTTGCGACTTTGAACTTTGCAAAAAATACTTGTCTCTAGAAATAACTAAAACTGCAGCTGCCAAAGTGCCGTCCAATATCTTGATGACGTAACAAAATTATTGGTGGTAGAGAAATTACAGCAGAAAATAAAAATTTCAAGTACATTTCCCGCACATTCCCGACCCCGAAAAAACCACGTACAATTCCCGTACTTCCCGCAATTTCCAGATTGCTGGACACCCTGTGAGAATGAAAACATTTACTTACTCACATTTTTTAGGGTATTAAAAAACAAATAAAAGGTTAATAGACCATATAGCAAAATGCCACACTGTGATAAACAAAAAAAGTCAATGTTGACATGTATGTAGGTTAGTTCAACAGATACAGAGGCACATATAACATAATTTAAATGTAATTTTCCATCACTGCTCCTGTCAGGAATCTGAGGCAGAAAGTGCTTATGAGATGATCAAAATCCCTCCACTGCAATACTTTCTCCCACACAGCATTCATGTCTAGGAAATTTTCCAGCTATAATGATTTTTATTGTACGTTTACAGAAAAGCACGCTTTTGCAAAGACAATCATGACGAAGATGATAATTGTAAATGAATTTTAGTTTGGCTTTAGGTATAAACTTTCAATTTCAGTGATATTTATAAACAGTGATTATTACTCATATTAACCTCTTTCCTTATTGTTCCGAGTTAACTCGATTTAATGTCTTTAACAAAAAAAATATTATTCCGAATTAACTCAGGCTTTGTCTGTTCTTCTGGTTGGAAATTTACTACACTGAGTGTACTTTAGTATTTAATGCAATAACACTGTCTTCATTACAAGCTACCAAAAATGTAACAATATGGTGAAGTTTTTGACTTAAAACTATTCAATTTGATTTGTAAGGGAAGGAGTTAAGTTAACAAGTGAAAGACAAATACAAATTGGTTGAACGAACAAGTAACCAAGGCTTCAAAAGTGCTCACTTAACTGTGAATGGTCTACAACACAAACTTTCCAAATATCCCCAGTTTACATTCTTGGAAATGTCAAATACCTGCAGGATGACACAAATGATCTTGGACTGCAGGTTGAGCATGGCATTAACAGCAACATACAAGGCGTATGTGCACCATGCATTGCAGGCAAGAGATGGCGACAGAACCATGAGGAACCTGCGGCTAGCTCGAATCCTGCTGCAGTACGTCTCCATGATAACTGCAGGACAACACCACATCATGAGCTTCAAAGATAATAGTGCAGCTAGACTGTTGATCATAAACACTACATGTTTTAAACATTGTTAAGTAGAGATTTACACATTAACTTTCTAGTTAGGGTCTCAGTAGCTGATATTCTACTTACACACTACAATAAAGAACTGATCCCAGATCAATCTATGGTATGAAGTAAATGGATATATAGAGTACCCTTTAGTTTTCTCAGGGTACGTACGCTGTTCATGCCTACTGAGTGTTGATGGCTGTCACTCTTTTGGCATCCATTGTTTGGAATGCCATCAATGTGATAAAATTCGCTTCCAGCCAAAGTATACTTCTTATTTAATAAGTCAGTACGTTAGTCTATATCTTAAATCAGTCTTAAAGTACTTTTCAAAAACAGTTTCAAAACAAGGACTAAAACTATGAATGAAAATCATTGGTTTGGGTATAATGCTATGGGCAAGGGCTGAGAAACTACCAACTGGCTTTGATAAAAAATGTTGTCTTTACGATAAAACAGTAAAATATTTTATTGTTTGATGCTCTTGACTATATGTGTATATTACAGACAATAATATGTACGGATAGAAGTCACTTTCAACAAGGTAACAGTATTTGTGGTGATGCCAGTCTTAGGGCCAACAGAGGCAGTTACCCATGTCATCTATAATCTCCTAGAAATAAGCATGTGCATGACCACAGACTCACAAATGATTTTTAGTAATTTAATGTTTCAGTGACTTTTTGTGCGTTTTCAATACTTCATTTATCAAAGTGGTCTCGACGAACATTCAAACTGCCACCCGAAAATGTTCAGAGGCAAAGCCAATTAATTTTGAACATTTTAACAATAGTAGAACAAACAAGGGAACATTGTGCATTCATCCATCCATCTACTACATTTGCATATGGTTCACATAAGTCACATGGTTCAGCAATCTCATGGGCAACGAAGAAGCTGCAAACTGTAACCCTTTCTACTACAGAGGCTGAGTACATGAGCATGTCAGCAGCAACCCAGGAAGCTCTCTGGCACAGAGGATTAGCAGCAGAACTTCATCCGACCACTGCAGCGAGGCCAACACTTCTTCATATAGACAATCAAGGTGCTCAAAATCTGGCACAGAATGTTGCATACCAAGCTTGTACCAAGCATTTTGATGTATGGCATCACTTAATTCGTGAGAGGATCTTCAGGGGCAAAATAAAATTGCAGCATGTACCTACAAAAGACATGATTGTAGATGCCCTCACCAAACTGCTTGACAAAGACAAACTCTACTCATGTGCAAGACTTCAAGGACTCACTCCAAATAAAGAGGGTGTTGGAAATTAATTTGGAGTTCAAAGTTGCCAACATAAGAAAAAAAATTTAAGTTGACAGTTGGTTTTTTTTAATATGTTTGTGAGCCTTTCTTCTGGTTTTAGTTAGTTTGCTGTTTACCTTTTGTGAGCATTCTATGAAAACTGAAACGTTTTTGTAAATTAATAAAGTCATGTAGTTGATAGAGGAGAAAAGAGCTTTAGTGTGTGCTATAAAACTGCAACAACAGAGCAAGCATCACCTAAGTGAAGTTGTTGGCAACAGCCAGTTGTTGACTTAGCTTAGTTCATCATTTGTTTTAATCAGTTAGAAGATTTCCTTCCTCATCTTTGTATGCCTTGTAGCATATTTGAAATAATCACTTTTTTAACAAAAGTTAAATTGTGTTACCATACAAAACTACATTCAGGACAATGACAGAGTGGTACTTTCAAAAGAGTGCACATGCTAAAACTACTATTTTAGAGCTTTCTACCACTGTCAAAAACGGTATCACCAAATTCAAGGACTGGATACACATGAAAATATAACAGTCCAACAATAGTGCTGAGTTAATATGCTGGGAACTGGCATATCACTAAATTCAAATAGCTACTTGGCCTCAATGAGATAAATACTGAACACACTTTCAAACTTTCTGCCCCAACCTCGTACGCCTTCTAGCTTCTAGCTGCACTGATCACCAACCAACAATGTGTTGTATCAATTAAGAGTCGATACACATAAACCATTGGTAAAAGACATTAACTTGCAGGTATTAATAACTAAGATTACTACTGAGCATGGCATATATTCATTTAATGAATATATAATCTAGATAACATTTATTGGAGTGGTGTAATGTAACAGTAAATTTAAACATTGTACAAGTCTACCTAAATAAAAGCACATGTCAATGTTTATGTTTATATGCATGAAAGATATAAGCTGGTGGAAAATAGAAATTAATCAGGGCTTCTTTTTGACTGCTCACTTTATCCAAATCACCTATAGTAGTGTTTTCCTGTTGTATATTAAACTACAACAGAATCATTTCATGATTTTGGTACACACTTTCAACCAATAAAACTGTAAGATAGGCCTTGAATGCCAGTTCATTGCCTTGTACATCGCAGTGGCGCACTTGAAGCATGTGCCAGTGCTGCCTTTAACTTTCCCAGTCTTCAGATTAGGAAAATAATCACCAGGTAGGCAGCCCCCTTAATGCTGGACAGTGACTGCTGCTAACTATCACATGGAATACTTGTGCTTGCTAAGTAAGGTACTGTAAACTATTGGTGCATGCAAACAGGATCCAGTAACCAATGTGAAGTTTTTCTGTGACCACATACGAACAAGTTGCGATGTTACCATTATATGCATAGCGTGATGTCAGCTACAGAACCACACTTTAGTAGTAAATGTGTAAACCAGGTGACAATATGGTACAGTACTGAACAAACATCCGCACTCCTCAGAATAGTTTACAGCTGCCACTAGAGGCCCTTGTCGAAACTCACAGTCACCAGCGATGCTGTCCCTCTCGTAAGCGAAGCAGCGATATTGGAACTTCTGCTCTAGCGTGGCCACCAGCACGCCAAGGACGAAGTCTGCATCCTCCCCATCGTAGCACACGAACACGTCATATTCTTTGCCATCTGCAGGCACAGGGACAGTGTTATCTTGCATTTTCAACAAAGAGTATCCACAGTTCCAAAAACATTTGACTGAAGAACCATATATTCACAGATATCAATTTTACGCTTACAACTGAGAAAAAAAAATACTGTAGGAGTCATATTTATGTTACAATAGTGGCAGTAGTCAGGTTCGGTTTTCTATATCATCTACTCAGCTACCTATTCAATGCAGGCAGCAATATCAAGAAAACTGAATCGTGGTGCTGTTACTGATTGTTACTATGGCAATAATATGGTTTTTATAACAGAACAGTACGTTTCTTCTACAGAACAGATATTTCTTTCTACATTACTGGCAGTTCTCAGGTATAACAATATTCTGATTGTTCCTAAGAAAATCATAACTCCAATAAATATACTGCATAAAACCATCTATTGAGTTACTGCATTAAATATAGACAACTAAACTTGTTTGCTACCTCTAATTTAAGGATTTCACATCCCTGAACTGTTTTGCAAATTTGAGGCTCAGAAGCAAAGGAGCGATAAGGACGACCTGTCACATGCATAAAATGCACCGAACCATTTTACTATTGAACTTTAAATAGTGTCCATACTATTTTACTGATGGAAAGTCTGTAGTACAGTTCAAGTCACTATTTTATCTGAGTTTCACTTAAAACCATTTAGTACATTTTAAGTACAATAGTATGAAAAGGTGGTTTTTAGCACTTTGGAAAGCTTTGAATCAGTAGTATTTATAATGTATCAACAGTGACAGTCTATACTTGTTTGAAATGCTTTGCTTTTGTTAATTAGCTTACTGGAACATGTGTTATTATTTCATAAAAATTTATTTCTCAACTCACTGACCCATATTTGAAGTACCTTGCAGGTTGCAGTTTATCAGAACTGTGGTTCCAACAACAATTCATAACACTGTTTTCTCAGTTTAAATAATTAATAATAGTTTAATAAACAAATGTAGAATCAGGGGGAGGATACTTAAATCATAAAAATTTCTTAAAGATTGCAAAAATATCAATAAATAAATGTAACTCACACAGTGAGGATACCAATTGCAAAGCTTGGACATGCAGTAAAAAATGCAGTAGGTTTGGTACATTCTGAACGTAGAGAGTAACCTGCCAGGAGCAATAAATGTGTATTTGAGTGCCTAAGTTCCTTAAGAGGTAACAAGAATATACAAGGGGAGATCAAGGAGGTAAGCTACCTAGCTACCCACGCCCCTCACTGTACTGCAGTTATTTATTTATTTGGACATTTTACATGCTCTTGAACAGCGTGGTAGAGAAACACGGTGGAAAGGAGGGAGGAGTGGCCACTGTCAGTTTTAAAGAATCATCCCAGCATTCGCATAGAGTGATTTAGAAAAACCATGGAAAACTAAAATCAGGATGGCCAGAGGCGGGGATCAAACCCGGCTCCTCTCGAATGTGAGGCGAGTGTTTTACCAATGCTCCACCTCTTTATATACTACTTACTCAAATTCAAAATCAGTAATGTGTACAGTAACTGCATTATCAATATATATTTGGCCAATGGCTGACATTTGTTTGGGAAGGAGCACTGACAGTCATACAATGTAGGTCACTTACACTTTTTTGTAAATTTTTTAAAAATTTGTAGCTAATATAGCATTGTTTTGTCATTTATCGCAGCTGCCAGTTTAGTTAGTACAGTGAAGCATAAATGATCAAAACTAAGATGCACAGAGTTAAAAAAGTGCAAAGACAGTAAACAGCTCTCTTCACAGTCATCTTGAGGATAACTGACATATGGCTTCACTCAAAGTGTCTACTGCTAATTTGGAACTGTCGATAACAGCACCTGGTGATAGATTTACACACATTATGTTCACAGGTGGTTGTGATAATGTGACGATTTTTGAAGACCATCTTGTCTAGAATAGTAAATAAAAAACATTCATTGTGACCTTAGACATTAATATTTAGTTTCGGTACAATCTATACACTTTGACTGTTATTTAGGTTTCTTTGTTTATAACAAAAACCAACAGAAAACTATAACTTAACTGAAAAGAAAAAGTAACTAGGGTTTGGTTTAAAAAGTGCTCATTTTATCTTGAGTCATCAACACAGGCACAGTTTACACACTCCTAACATTTACAAACATTGCATAATACCTACTAAGCAGTTGTGTAAGTAAATGTTTTCTAAAAAAATTGCATTTGAAAATGTTGACACTTAGGCCATAATATTTGTTTGGTTTGCCTGAGATCTCATTCTCTTTTGTTATGTTACCATATAATTAATCACTTTTGAAGCCTACTTCTGTAAAACAATCTTTCGTAGTTAGTTGAATGCACTTAAATGCAAATAATGGTTGACAAATGCACAGGCCGCCTTCCATTTTCTGCTGGCAACACTGATATCATTGACAGTTCGCCAGTGTCCGTCAGCAATAACAGAACAGTCTCAGTAAACAGCTAAATATTTCTCGGACAGTAAATAGATAACATAGCGTGTAATTATGTTTGTGAAGCTGCACACATTTAGCGATTATTTTTAAAAATGTAGCAAGGTATGATTCAACCTCTAAACATTATTTAAGCTTTGTAAACTGCAAATGACGAATGCTTCAGAACTATAAACAGACATTGAATAAACATAAGCACGACCATTCCGCATCCCCTACTAGTGCAGCTCGTTTGTGTGCGCCACACGACTGATTCGGAACCGCCAGAGCGGCCAGTACCGACCATGCATATGGGCACACGCCCGACCACGTGGTGACAAGAGACAGCGGCGTCCAGACACCCAACCTCGACGTCCGGGCAGTGTCCATGTATTGTGAAACCCCTAGAAAAACCTATCCATAGGTAGGAAAGTGCCCTGTTGCTTCAAGTCCCATAAAATGAACCACAAGTTAGCAACAAACACGTGTTTGGCTACTTGTAGGTAAAACAGAGCAATGGGCATCACGCTGCCAGTTGCTGGTTTTAAACAATGGCCAAGCGTAACCTTGTTTAGGTTCAGATTAAGCCTCGGTATTAACGGTCGTGGCTAACCTCAATTAACGGTAGATACACCCCTGTGCTGCCTGGCGAAGATGGACTCGCCCATGCAACCAACCTGACCTGCACAGTTTTCTTACAATTAAAATTCCAATTATAAGACGTAGCAAATAATTAAATGTAGTGAAAGTGTTATAGTCTTTATTGTGTTTTATGCAATTGAGGAGTTTTTCCTGCCACTAGCAGGCTCGCTGTTTAGTCGGTGCAAAAGGCTTGTCAGTTAGTTGGCAGTTATAGATCATCTCACGCTTAGATTGCAGTACCTTCCGTCTAGCTTTCGAATGCACGGTAACTGTCATAAGCACTGTCCTTGTTTCGGCGTGCGCTGTTGCCAAAAATCCAAAAATTTTGACTTTGTAACACTGATGTTAAAATTTTTGCTTATTGTACAGCGTCAAAATGTGCATCGGGTGATTTAGTTGGTTCATCATTTACTATAATTTTAAGGGGTTGAAAAATTAAAAAACAAATATTTTGAGCTTGGTACTGTTGTGATATAAATTATATTTTTGCATATATCAACAAGGATTTGTGGATGAGTGACAGTAAAGAAGAATACTGGTAGCGTACAGAATTGAGAATATTAGAAAATATATTAGAGACAATAAAGATATAATTTTACTGATCGGTGCAACACGATGCTCTAACATTTAAATTAATTCAAACATACACGCTGTTCCGTACCAACATCTACTGAAAAGTATTTATTGACAAAAGAAAGACAGAAAATGAACCTTCAAGTATTCATGAATGTTCTTAATAAAATAATTGGTGCATAGTAGGAGTTAGGATAAATGCTTGAACATTATGAAGACTTCAATTGTATTAAACATCAATTAATAAGCATATATGTATAAAGTGTGACAAGCTAACTGTGTGGCACAAACAGATGGCTTTAACGTTACGTAGTTTTACTAGTGCATTCGTCCGGGAATCAACGTACGACGAGCTACCTGTGTCTACTGGAAACTTGAAGTCCTACTGGAGAAAATCTTCTTTCTCGAAACCTGCGATCCAGGCATATACATCGCACTGCAATCCTCCTGGACAAGCCGGCATACGCCTATCCTTCCTTCTACAGCAAAATCGGAGGAACAGGACCACGGCCCCTCGGTCCAGGACAGCTCTTCCCTTGACACGTCCGGATCACTCCGAAGTTCATAAAACAGTTTCTTCTTATACCTTTCTCTGTATCTATGCCCAGTTGCCTCGCGCTAATACAGAGGTTATAACCTTCTCCTAGCAGAGTTCAAAATGTTCGCTATGCACCAATCCTACACTCCACTGCACTGAACACGTCTTTGAACATTCATTTATCCTAAACTTTAAATACCAATGTAAATATTAAAATGAATTTAATACGAACGGCCTAAAAAAATTAAAATACTGACTAAACCGTAAACATTATTCAACTGGGTTTTAAAGTTCAGTACCCGTAACAAGAGAAAATCTATAAGTTACACTGTATTCATGTATCCTCAAATATATCACATCATAACTTACGAATCAAAAGCTAAATCGTACCCAGATTTTTATGGTGTGTAATTTCATATAACTGGATGCCAACGAAGAAATCTGAAGGCTAATTTTTTTTCATTAGTTGTACAGAAATATTTTCCTAACGATATGTGCACTTTCTAACAAACTAAAACATCAAAAAGTTGGTCAGTGAGAAAAATTTTTACTATTCTAGTTAGATGGGGGATGAAAGCGAGGAAGTTGTTCGTAATGAGCTAAATCTATTTTTAAAAGCAATCGCATCTCATTAGCTGTAGCCACTCTCTTGAATAAAGCTGTAGAATGTGAGGTGTATTATTGTCATGTGTTCGCCACGCGCTCGCCCTACAAACGTGACAGCTGAGTGTCGCTCGAAGTATTGGCTGAAGAGAAAAAATGTTCTGTTATCTTTCCTGACTATTAGGTTTTGTCTGGAAAGGTTAATAAATAAGATACAGACTTCCTTTAGTCTGCAGTTATCTTCGTCCCGTGTCCTAAACTGGTTCAGTAGTGAAACTACAATGTCTCGCAGCAGAGTGATTTGTTGTATATGGTGATTGATTTCGAAACAAAATTTCATGTGTGTAATTTTTTTGTTAGCGCTTCTTTGTATAGAAGATAAAACAATAAAACGTTGTAATATAGGTAGGTTACGAGAGAGGGAGCGAAATATTTTATTGATCTTATGCCAGTAATTTTCACATATTAAAAATGCATTAAGGAAGCTTTAGAATTAAAAGGATGTTGCAAACAAACCATTTACGCTAATAGGAAGAAACAACAGCAACACAGTACATCAAACTAACATGAAAAATTGAAATCATAAAGGAAAGACAGTAAATAATTCCTGTGAACAAATTATAAGGAAATGATTCTTCATTTCTACTACTTGTATGGTAACTAATATTAAAATCCTAAATTAGAGCAAATAAAAAAATTACAGTCTCTCACAATTTGTTTATAAGGTTTTACTAGATTGTCTAATTTGTTTCCTTGACAAAAAATTTACCTGGTTTCAGTAAGCTTTGACTGATGAAAATTCCCTTCAACTTTATGTTTAAGTATTGAAAAACTACATAACACATAGTAAACAAATTTACAGAATACTGGTAAACATATTGTTTTATATATGCTCTCGTTTAGGCTTAAGATAAAATTATCAAAGAAGTAGTGGAAATGAGTGATACACCTAAGTTAACATGATGGCAGAACATTAATGTAATGTTTGATAACCGAGTGTGGGTGGGTGGAGCAGTGGTAAAACCCTCGCCTCACATTCAGGAGGATCCGGGTTCGATACTCAGCTCCGGCCATCCTAATTTCAGATTTCCAGGGTTTTCCGAAATCACTCCAGGCGAATGCTGGATGGTTCTTTAACAAAGACCCTGGCCGACTCCTTCCACTATTCCTCCCGTGTATCTCTGCTATTCGAGGGCACGTAAAACGTCCAAATACAAATAAATAAATAACATTCCCCTCTCATAATTTAATTGTATTCTTAGCAAACAATATAGTAAGGGGAAAAAAAATTCATATCCCATACGACAATGTTTTTAATGATGATTAATTTCATAACTATCAAATACTCCAACCACGTTTTGTCTTCAGACAGATGGTACAAAATTTGAAGAAATCTTTCGTTTTGTCATCAGTAACTATAATGATTAAAATATATGTGCTAATCATTTCATAATGAAGCCAGAAAAGTGAGCTCTAAATAATGAATAGTTGTTTCAGTAGTAACTAGTGAATAGCAACAGGGGCTGAGATTCTGACTAGCCAGCAGGTTGAGTAACAAGAGAAGAGACAGTGAGGATTTGGCTAAAGTGGTACCCATGTAACAATGTATAATAAAGAATACTGTAATGTCAGGTATATCTCGTATTACGTTTTATAATAACATCTCACAAACTCAAACAAAAGTTGAACTATGACTGAGATATTATACAAAGTTTAATATTTTTAACTGGCTGTAATAATTGTAATTAACAAAATTCTAATCTTTAAAATATAGCATTATACCAAAAATAATATACGGTACATAGTAGATTTATACATACGTACAATGTTTTGTACTTATCTTTATTCTTATTTAACTTGCATTGCTGTTATCACATTTTCATATACATAATTAGATCTCTTGTTCGCTCGTCTCTCCAACCAACTCAAGTCACTTCCAGTGCATTAACCTTACTGCAAAACCTCACCAACGTAACATTCCCTTGCACATTACCACTACATACAACATACAACGATAAGTATCTCTGAGTCAACATTACAGATGGAATCTGTTAAATACAAGATGACAATACATATAAGAAATAATATGTAAGAAATATTACTAGAAATTACAGGAAGCAGAATCTAACGCTCAAAGGTGCTCAGTTATCAGAACTTGTCAGACTGCATTCAATTGGTATGCCTGTAGAATTGTAAAAGAAAGTGTCTCACCATCCTCCAGCTTCCCAAAGCGATCCTTCCAAAATAGCTGGATTTCCAGTCTGAACTTAGTGACAGTGGCGATCATGGCCACAGATAAGGCAGTGAAGACAGCCAGAATGATGAGGGCATGTTGGTAGGTGGACTGGTACCGCACTTTGAGGTTGGGATCCTCTGGAAAACGGTCATTCACACTGAGGGAAATTTTTCAGGGGAATGGGTACACAACAGATCAATGAGGCTGTAATGTAAGAGAAAAAAAAACTTATATCTGTACCAAATATGATATTTGTCTAATACTCGTTCGACCTCTGGGCATAATTCCTGTTAAATGTTACATCACAATTTTTTCTTTTGCACGAAGACATGCCAAGATTAAAATTGTACTGTCTTGGAGATTTGCCTATATTAAAAATTAATTCACTTTGAATTACACGGAAGAAAGGTTCTACAAAGCAACCTTAACACCTCTAGTTGAATTTGCATTTTTTAAAAGCTGGTGAAAATAATAAAACATATAATAAAAAATTTCTTTGCTTTTGCCAATTTTTAAAAATAGTTAAAAAACATTTTGGTGGGTGATTTTTTGTGAAGTGATTTTTCACTGCTTAATTTTACATAAATTATTAGCATGAGTGAATTAATTTTTATTTTGTATAAGTCTTGAAAATAGTGTACAGTGTGTTATTTACATTTTTAATAGTCATGCAAAAAACCGTAGGGTGAAGGACAATGTTAGCAAATGTTTATTTTGTACACATAATAATGAATTTGTTTGCTGGCTCAGACAAGAAATAAGAGGGCATTTTTGAAAACAAGTCTATTTCACCTGCTCTTGCATTCTGCCACCGCTTCTCCCTCATCTCACATCATCCTGACAAGAGTTGAAAGACTTCACTGTTAAGTGTTCACCAGATATCTCCACCTCATTGTAGTGCCGTAAATGA
>PNEQ01000814.1:0-13300 GCA_003012365.1 Medauroidea extradentata
AGAGAGAGACTCATAGAGAAGCACAGAGAGAGACTCATAGAGAAGCACAGAGAGAGACTCATAGAGAAGCACAGAGAGAGACTCAAAGAGAGAGAGAAAGACACAATGGGGGAGAGACAAAGATGGAGATACAGAGAGAGACCCAGAGAGATAGAGAGAGACAAAGAAAGAGATGCAGAAAGAGACACAGAAAGAGATGCAGAAAGCAAATACGCATAAAGAGAGATGCAGAAAGAGAGATGCAGAGAGACTCAGAGTGAGAGACTCAGTGTGAGAGACTCAGAGTGAGAGACAGAGAGAGAGAGAGAGACACACACACACATTTTTTTTTTGGCAGAAACACATTTGCATGCACTAGTACAATTCAACAGTTTTTTCCCTTCATTAAATTTATTGGGTTCCCCATTTTGTAACTCTATCCTGTTTCCCCCATTTCTCCCGTAAATGTGCATTTTAAAAAATGTTCCCTGAGAACTTGAAAAAACAGCAAAGATACTGTATGATAGTGTGCCTCGTATCGTATACGGGATTATGATTCTGGCATGGAAAAAGGTTTTTTTTAAGCCTAAGTTATGCAACCTTCAGTTTAAAAAATTGAATGATCAGCTTTCTGTAATGCAGTTTATGATTGCATGTTAAGCATTCTTATTTTTAAGATCCTGATGACTTAGTAGTGAGATAGGTTAGTGTGTACTGTAACCGGCAGAAGTCTGCGCAAGTCTGAGCGCTGGGAAGCAGGGTAAACGCTGTTAAGGGGGAAGAAAAGTACGTACAGGTCTGACTGTGCTATCAGCTGCTTCACAAACATCAGTTTCAGCAGGCTTAGTTGTCTGCAAGGCACTGGAGGGTAAAGAACAGTGGAAGCAGTGCGGGAAGGTTATCCACAGTAGTGAATGGGTAATTACTGTCTGCGCTCGCCAGCGGTGAATCCCGTGTTGGTATGCATTTTTCGCCTGGGAAAGATATAAATAATAAGAAGCTGATATCATGTTGATGCTCTTACTAGTCATAGTAATGAAGTCAGTAAGTACGTGTATGCTGTTGTGTTTCTGCAGCATACATAACACTTAGAACGAAAAATGCATATATGCCAGGGACTGGGAACTGTCGTACGAACAGCATACAGTTGGCTATTCAGTGTTATAATGAGGAGGTTAAAAACTGTTGTTTTTTAGATCCATCTCAAAGGGAAATTGCAGATTTCATGTCCTAAAATAATGCTTGTATCCTAAAGCCGGCTTTCCACTGTGTGTGTCTGGGCGCGCATGGTGACGTCGGGTACCCGAGGACCCTCCGAGGTGCTGCGTGTCTACCCCTAGCTCAGGCCATTTCCACTGCAGGTCAAAATACGCGCAACCCTCTGGCGCAATAAAGCCAGCGCAAGATCAGGGTGGGGGAGCGAATAACCGACAATAGCCTTTCCACTGTGTGTGTATCCGAGCCCCGGCCTGGCAGGTTGGGCGGTGCAGGCGACATGTTCTAGTCAGTTTACGACATGGATTTTTCACAATAAGATAACATATAATACAAAACATTAACGTAAACCAGAATAGTGCATGGTGATTTGTTTTAACATAAATATCGAGGGTTAGGAGCATGCAATGGACTTGTTTTTCACCAATAAAATGATGGGGTTAGCACCACTGAAAGTGTCAGTCAGGCGAGTAATCTACAGTACCTCTGCACGCCGTTTCAGTGTCTTGTAAAGGGAAGATCACACCAGAGGAGCCAGCCAACATCTCCCTTAGCGCCGTGCCTCACACAAACACACGGCCAGTAGGCGGACCCCCTTTAAGTTAACTAAGGATTTATCAGCATACTTCAATGCATAAGATACTCTTTTATAGCTGAATTGAATGCGGTACAAGTATTTCCAATGTACTGTACATGAAAATACAATAATGAAATGATCGCTTAATTTTTATAACTGTAGCTATCACTCATTGGGCATTAATTCTGTAAATGCGGTCAGCACGAACAAACCATCATTTACATCTTGCGAAAATAATATTAACCTAAATTACAGCGGCTTAATACACAGGGACGTAACTTCTTTCACACTTTGAAGTAACTAAACAGTATTACATATTTGATGAAATTTTTACGAAGTAATGTTTTATGCAGTACTTAACAGCACATGCGAATCCACGCGACAATTTAATAAAGTTTTTTTTTGGGAAACGATAAGCATTACCTGGGTTATTACATTTTGCAAAGGAACATGATATAACTAAGGTATTTCTCAATAAGAAATCGTAATTTCAGTGAATTTCAACAAAATACAGAAGTTAATTGGGAACTGACGTGACGTTCACTTCAACAGCATATTTTCTTTTAAAAGAAGTCAACGCAATTTCTTTTTTGTGAAATAATACAATTGGCGCGAATTTGTATTTGGCCTGTTTAAATGCCCATTCTTCATTTGTGTTTTGAGCATACTTTACGAATCGATAGTAGTTCAAGTATTTAAAAACCTTACATTATAAAAATACATTAATTAAGAAATTCTTGCTTTTTTTCCCAACACAATTGCAAGGACTTCGACATTAAACATTGTGCATAAAGTAAACCCACGTGTATTATTTCTTTGAAATGCGGCAGTTTTTTTTATGCTGTGGATATAGGTGAAGTGAGATCAAAAAACGTGAAAGGTAACCAGCAATGTTCACGACGTTTCTCACACATGAAGAGTTGCAATATCTACTACTTTGAAATTAATATGTAAAAATACAGAAATTTTAAATTCCGATAGTTCTTGCATTTATTTTTATAAATTATAGTTCTCTTTCTATTTTTCTGCAGTATTATTGAAACCTATTTTTATTAGTGCATCACAAAAATGTAAAATGTACAGTATAAAATCTCTTTTAACACTTTGTGGAAGTGTTAGTCTGTCGTATAAAAACGAATGCTTGTTAATTGGTTACTGTTTTCAAATAGTATTTGTGGTATTTGAAATGTTAAAAAAGGATATTTTTAGTGGTACTCATAACTGCAATAAAACTTTGCTGGAGTATTAATATGTATACCCAAGTATGGACTACAGACGAAAGATAAATTACTAATTTAAAATAGTTTCACACAACGTAGCACAAATGCTTTATCATTGCTCACTTAAAATTAAAATCTGTACCACTGTAAAAAAATTCACCTCCGCACATATTCGCAATAAGGTATAACATTACCAATACAGCAATTTTTAAAAAGAGAATATGTCTGTTTGCTTTTTAATGTTTAACTTTGTCATTTACGAGACTATGGCTGTGTTAGAATTAGCCATCTAAGGGCGCTTACCATGCTTCAAGCCCTTGAAAAATGCATCGCGAAAGTGACGTCACACACGCCGCTGTTCAAATTCACAGCAAAGGTTCATATGCACTCTAGAATGTCCCCTTCAGCTAAGAGGACGAGCCACTCGCCCTTCTTGTGCCCTACGTTCGAATTCATAAAATGCAGCCTACTTCATGTAGGGAACAAGGGCATAGGGCTCAAGTGGAAGTGATGACGGGCACACTGCACTGAATTCGAACACGGCCTATAACTTCCGCGAAAAGTGTAATAGCGGGTCTATTATATCATAAAAATGTATTCGTATAAAATTGTTAAAATATAAATCCACACAAATTGCAAGTTTTTGAAAGCCTAACAATCTTAACTTTCCCTACAGATTTTCTGGCCACGTCGCCTATCATTTCCACTGCCCGTCCCTTCCCACACAGAACCCAGGTAGCCTGGCGGCACAATTGATCTAGACGCTCATGCCTCCCTAGGATCCAATTCCAAGGCGATCCTTCCCAGCTTGACTTCAAAACACCAAACAAGGTCTTTCCACAGCTGGATGTACCGCGCGCCCCCCAACTGTGACGTCAGGTATGACGTTGCAGAATGATGCACGCTCAAGCACGCACCAGTGGAAAGCCGGCTTAAGAATGTGTTTCTATTATGCGTCCATTCACTTATATTTCTTAACGTAGCCAGGTTATACTTCAGTAAGTTTTAAAGGATGTATCACACTAAAGATGTGCAATGCAGTGCAATACAATTTGGTGCAGCTGAAACATATTTTAATGCTGTACATTTCAGTAATAAAGCAGTGCCTGTTATATCTTTAGGGTAAAATAATATTGTTTGCCTCTATTAAATGTACGTATACACTTTGCCATAAAACATTTTTCAGGGTTGCAATAATTATATCTCAAACAGCACATTCGTGTTAAAGTGTCTGTGTTAATTTGACGTCATTTCCCACCGAGGTTAATAGTGTACCAGAATAAAAAAGAATACTAGCTATTTCTAAACACAGTTTGTTGGTCGCTAGGATGTACAGAAAAGTCTATCACTGTTTTTGATAAACAATTATTTTTATCATTATAATATTTGATTTTGCAGCTTTTTTTGCCTCAATATATGAGGATACGAAAGCTGAATCTTGCTCACTCACCACTTGCCTAATCGCCTCTATGTGCAATGTATGCAAATGGCATGCAGTCCTTCTGTCGGCAATTCACCTGACAGTAACTTCTAACTGTCGTCCTATGTATCAACGGCCCACTTATGTACATAAAAGACAGCTCTGAAGTTTCTCTAGCCTATACGAAATGGTGCAACTAAAACTGGTTTTGTGCATGTTGTTCATACACATACAAATTATTGAGTTGAATCGTTTAGAATTTTAAGACAACTGTGTTTGTTTTCAACACTAGTTGCAAGTTTGTGTTAATCGGTACAGGTATAGGCCTACAATTTTGCAACACCTGGCGAAACAGCATATCACAGCCCATGCTTTTCTTAAAAGAACATGTTGTAATCATGTTAACTTGTGCTGTGTTTCATGGCTTTTATGTTTATGTTGTTGGAAACCATAATCCCTGTATAATTTGAAGTCTTATATTTAGTGCATCAGGTAACTGTAACAAATGTTCAGCTTATGTGTATTTATATTCTTCAAATGGTTCTACCACAAACATTTACATAAATTTGCCTTATCTTGTAAAAGTTCTCTTGAGTTTTATAAAAACCAGAAACTTTTTTAACTTGTTATATATTTTCATTTGATATTTCTGCCTGTAATTTTATAATTTAAGTGTTGCCATATTCTTACTCGCTACCACTAATTTCTTTTGAGAGAGTTCTTGAGAGCATTGCACATGTAGGATTTATCTGCGAGACAACCACCTAGATGTATTTAACCTGAGTTTCGTAACCTACTTATAGTTGTTCTGATTACCGAATTAAAAATGTTACTTTACATAAATTGTCAATATAATCTCTATATTCGTAGGTTCCTATCGAAGGCTGTCAGTTATCCTGTAAAAATTTAGACTTTAGTAACATATTGTTGGAATGTGAATAGTAAATAGTTAGTATTAGCTATCACTATGAACTATACATACTTATTGTTTGACAAAGAAATTCTGATACTGATTTCTTTGCTTTTAAATTGGGTATATTACAATTTTGCAAAGTGACTGTATAGGATATATAGTGGATGTGCTACTTTTGCACAAAGACATTAAATATGTCATGCAAGGTTGTTTTTGTAAAATATGTTACTTTTGTCTTTAATTGATAAACTTTCAGAGACAACCTACTTTATTATACACTGATCTGTAATCACTTCTAAACACCTAAAGTATTCCTGTGCAAATGTTGTCTCTCGTATCCTATGTACATAATTTAAAATCAATGTTGTAAAATATTTTTACAGCAAATATGCTTCCAGTTACAAAATAAGAACATACCTCTAACAGCCCATGCAACATGCAAACAAACTCTTCAGCACACATTGACTCATGCGCATTACTATCTGTCGTTGACAGAAAAACGTCTTGCGTGCTGTTTTGTTCCTTAGTGTATTTGCTGTTACTTGTCCCGGTATATTGAATATCTTTAGTTCTGTGCATGTTCAGCCGGGCTGTTGTATTGTTGCGCTACTATGGAACTGTCCGTGATGTGCTGCAGCCTTATAAGTAGGAGGGGACTCAGATGCACAGACGTGTGCTGGTTACAGTAATATTTCTTGGTAGTTCATGATAAATTTAATACTCAGACAATATAAAATGACCAGATTACAATGCATTTTAATGTGTGTTTGTTTTCAGTCTATGGCATTCCATTTCGGTTACACAGAGACTGTCCTGTTTGATAGTTGGAGGATCAGTGGTGTTGGTGGACTGATCGGGTCAATGATTGGAATATTTATCTTGAGTGCCTTATACGAAGGCCTTAAATATTACAGGTATGGTTATGTTTGTTGCACAATCCTTTATCTGAAAACCTTGGGACTGGCAGTATTTCGAATTAGGAAATTTTCGGATTTTGAGATAAATGAATAGTTTTATATTATGGCAAGTGCATTTAGGATTTTGTGCAACTACTAGGCCTACAACAAAGCATTTTTATTTACCGTAAATAGTTGCAGTCGAGCCTCGCTGGCAAGCCACTGTTCCCGAGAAATCTGTTGTAGTTGCGATGCATAATAGTCAAACTACCTTATTTAGACCCATTAAAATATACATATACATACACACAAATGAGCAAGGAGACCATTGTGTTTGTTTATGTTTTCATTGTTTTACTGTCTACAGTTATTGACTGTTTTTTTGCATTTGTTCGCTTTCCTCAAGGTGTCTGTGTTTCTTCTGTGTTGTCTATGTCCAACAGTTTTTTTGTAGTTTGTTTCGTTTTGTCTGCTTGTTGCTGTAATTATATTTATATTTTTTCTGTTGTTTTAAACTTACTGACGGAATTCTTTTTGTGGAATAACCTGTGTTGTATTTTTATTTCTCCTTGGTTTATTTATTGATACTAAGGTGCTTGTTTGTGTTCAGTTTTCTTGTAACTCATTGACTGAATTCCTTGTGGAATTGTTTATGTTTACTTGTGTTTGACAGATGCAAACATAGTCCTGTTGTTTACTTATCTGTTTATTTGTGTGAATTCTCTGGTTTTCTGGACACACCATTTGCTGCAATGGCATGTGTCCATTCCACTTCTTTAGTTTATTACTTGCCCCCATTGCAAAAATAGTTCAAAAATAACTTTTTTTTGCTGTAAATTTTTGTTTAACTGTTGCTGGGGTAAAACAGACATGCTTTTAAAATGAATAAACTGTTTGATTTAATGGGCATATTTGTTTCTGAGGAAATTTATACCCTCTCCTCGTTTCTAAAAATTGTTTAAAAAAGTGAGTGGCGAGTACTATATTTTGGCAGAATGTGCGGCACAGTCTCAGCAACTAGCACATGTTTTTATCGAGCCGCTGTATCTGTACTGCACATTCTGAAATCATCATAAATGCTTGGCCACTAATTCGATTAAGCTGCTTGTCTGATGCAGTATTGCCATGTTACGTGAGCCAGTCAACACAAACTCGTCTGTTGTACAAAAAAAAAATATTTTGCCGTGGGAACCTCTGAATTTTTTTGGTTTTCTGAACTGTTCGGATTTCATAATTTCAGATAAAGGAATATGCACTACTTCTGAGTGACAACAAATTTTGGTAACTGTATAAGTACTGAAAAGCTATTCTTGTTTTCCAGTTATAATAATGAGTATTTTAGGAGTACTGCAAAAAAAAAGTGTAAATTGCATTTAAATTGATGTTTTGATCCCCACTTTTAACTGTGGGATGACTTACTTAGTTATGTCTTAGTTTAGATGATTTATGAAAATATTATAAATAGGAACTTGAGTGTAATTCAGAAGCTTTAACATTGTGTGGTACATAAATCAGTACTAGTTTGTGCCAACTTTCTGAGCAAAAATTTCCTCAGAGTGACATTTTTGCATGACAATTTTTACATTGGAATTTTTTACATTTGATAAATGCGACACAATGACAAAATATTCGCTCATAAGATTGGCAAGAACTGTTGTAGACTGTTCGACAAATGAATGCACTTGTTTGACAGATGATCAATGTAGTTTAAATAATTCTAATATTGTATTATTTTCGGACACAAAGTAATAGCATACAGAATGAGTGAATGGAAGTGAAGCAGCGTTTACAACTGAGGAGATCCTCCTGAATGGTGATGCACAGTTGACTACAGAAATGTGTGCCAGAAAAACAGTCAGAAAGTGCACTTGTTCGTGTTTTCAGACAACATTAAAAAATTATTATTGATTATAAGTTATTTTGATTATAGGTTACCTTTAAACTTGTGTATTGCTTTTTTTAATTTTTGGTTGCAAAAGGGTGCAGTGCATCTTTGATTGAATGATTATTACATCCAAATGCACAAGAGTTCCTTATCATTCATTAAAGTATCACTGCTAATGTAATGGACACAATGCATAAAGTTAATATGATATGTTAAACTTGATATGCATTTGCATCTTTTGAGTTTCTAGTCAGTATTTTTGACTGAAATATTGTCATATTTTTGTTGTAGAGAGTACCTGTTTTGGAAGTCCTACAATGCCTTGCAATACCAAGCTATTTCAGCATCAAATGACAAAGGAGCAATAGCAGGTGATGGCAGAACAGTTCGGTAAGTAAGAAGATACATTTTTTGAAGTAGATGGAATAGGGACTTCCTTTGTGGCTGAAGTGGGGTCATGGTTGACACAGTGGCTAGGGCATTCACCTCCCACCAAGGCAATCTGGGTTTGAAGGACTGCAGCGCAGCCTAGCAGCCGAACCAGAAAGATGATGACACCTATAGAACATCTCACGCTTAGATTGCAGTACAGGGTTATATATAAATTGGTAACTGTCATAAGCACTGTCCTTGTTTTGGCGTGCGCTGTTACCAAAAATCGTAAAACTTTAAAACATTGTAACTTTGATCTTAAAATTGTTGCATATTGTACAGCATCGAAACGTACACCAGGTGATATAGCTTGTTCATCATTTACACCATCTTAAGGGTTGAATTATGTGCAGTAACTGGTATTAATATTTTTCAATAGTTAAATTTTTAGTGCTCACTTTATGCCAAATGACCTATAGACAAGAAATTACACACATGAAATTTTGTTTCGAAATCAGTCACTACATAGAATGAATCGTTCGGCCACTAGACACTGCAGTTTTGCTACTGAACCAGTTTAGGATACGGGACGAAGAAAACTGCTGACTAAAGGAAGCCTGTATCTTATTTATTAACATATCCAGACACAACCTCATAGTCAGCAAAGATAACGGAAAGGTTTTTCTCTTCAGCCAACACTCCGAGCAACACTCAGCTGTCTAGTTTGTAAGACAAGCGACTGGCGAGCGCATGACAATAATACGCCACACATTTCACAGCTATATACAAGAAAACGGCTAAAGATATTGAAGTGTGGTTGCTTTTAAAAATAGATTTAGCTAATTGTGAACAACTTCTTCACTTTCATCTCCCATCTAACTTGAATAGTAAAAAAGTTTCACCCTGACTAACTTTTTGATGTTTCAGTACTGCTTGTATGGTTGGCAGTGAAATTACGCTACATTAAACAATAATCTGAAACAAAATAAACCAAATCGATATAATTGTATTTTATATCATTAATAAACTGTTTTTATCAAAATGTATCAATTCATACTGATCAAACAATTTATTTTACACGCAAATTTTCAAATGACGTGTCCAGAGAGGTTAGACATGTCCCGTTGTTAGCCGTTACGTGCGGAAAGATACGAATTGGCTGAAAATATAACTTTAGCAGGACTTCTTTGAGTGTTCACTTTATCCAGAACCACCTATAACATTTATTTGTATGGAAGGCCAGACAATAAAAAGTCGTCATGTAGGTAGACTACGAGAAAGGGAGCGAAATATTGTATGGATCTTAGTCCAGTATTTTTCATATACTGTTAACACATAAAGGAAGACCACTAACTGCAAATACAAAGTAACCATGGAAAAACCTGTTATTTTTGTATTATTTAAGACAAAAAAAAATGTTGTAGCTATGTATAGTGCAGGCCTAAATGTTACGAAAAAGGCACTGTACTCCAAGTTTTAGAAGAAACCAGGATGTTCCAAGCAAACTTTTTATGCTAATAGGAAGAAACAATATCAACACAGTACAACAAACTAAAATGAAAAATTGAAATCGTAAAGGAAAGACGAACCAGAAATAATTCCAGTAAACAAATTTAAGGCAATGATGCTTCATTTATACTACTTGCATGGGAACTATTTTTAAAATCCTAAATTAGAGCAAATATAAAAATAAAACTCTCATACAGATTGTTTATACTGTTTTACTACGTTGTCTAACTTGTTTCCTTGACAAAAAATAAGTTGTGTGACTGACGAAAATTTGTAATTACCTTCAATCGTATGTTTAAGTATTGTAAAATTACATAATATATAGTAAAAAAATTTAAAGAATACTGGTAAACATATTTTGTTTTATGTATGTTCTCGTTTATCTTATGACATAATTATCAAAGAAGTACTAGTGCAAATGAATGAAACGCCTATGTTTACATAACAACAGAACGTTAATTTATTCTATTTTATTTGAGAACCAAGCATGGCGGAGCAGTGGTAAAACACTTGCCTCGCATTAAGGAGGACTGGCTCCGACCATCCTAATTTCGGTTTTCCCTGGGTTTTCTGAAATCACTCCAGGCAAATGCTGGGATAGTTCCTTGATAAAGACCATGGCTGACTCCTATCTCCTTTCCTCTCGTGTATCATTACCAAGGCCTTGTGCTGTTCGAGGACATGTAAAAACATCAAAATAAGTAAATAACATCCCACTCTCCCACTTTAAGTGTATTCTTATCAGACTATGTAAGTGACAAAAAAACCGAACGTATTTTGCAGTTCCCATACAACATTAGTTTTGAATGATAAATTTCATAATCATCAACTACTCGAACTACGTTTTTGTCTTCAGACAGATGATACTAAAATGGAAGAAATATTCAGTTTTGTCAGCAGTAACTATAATGACTAAAATATATGTGATAATTATTTATTAATGAAGTGCCCATTATGATTCATGTAGTGAATTAATATTAGTGAAGTTTGTTAATTGTTTCTTATTTTAAAGTAATAGAAAATGTTATTAATTACATATTTTGAAGCGTGATGCTGTGCTAATTTTAATATCAATTAGAATAGTACAAAATATAATATTTGAAAGCTTAAAATTCCGAAGTAGTGCACATCCTGAACTTCGTAACGTGGCTGCGATCTGGCAACAGCGTGCACCATAAGCTCTGTACAGCAATCGAAGGTTGGGATGCTCTATAGCAGTCAACAATGTAAACATAACATGTTTGTAGCCTAGCAGAGAGCAGGAAAAAAATTCTCAGCAATTGACAGCCCCAAAAAAAAAAATCACCTGGCCAGAGTTATTTAAGCAAAAAAAAAATTCATCCTCACACTCAAGTGGAATGATATTTGTGTCTGGAGACCACCATTTTTCCTGTGAAAACCCATGCATTTCAATCTTGTTGTGCTTGCCGCATCTGGTGCTAGCCTGTCGTGATCACGGAAGTAGAAGAACAGGTCCGGACAATCGCCTATCTGTCAATGTATTTTGCTTGACCCCCTTGTTGTTTGGCTAGATCGTCAAGTTACCGAGAATGTTGTACTTTTTAGTGCTGTAATCCGGATGGTCGGACTAAACTCCGCCCACTTTTTTACATTGTTAAATTCATAAAGTAAATGAGCATTGCTGGAGCCATTTCTTAAATTTGTGAGAGAAGAAGTATTTCATAAAATTGATAAAAAACACGTTTTGGTGTATATTGTTTATCTTAGTGGTAAGGAAGTGGGTGGAGTTTGAGTCCGACTGCCCTAACTGCAGCGCTAATAAAACACAATATTCTCGGTAACTTTGTCAACTGCAGCCAAACAACAAGGGGGTCAAGTTTACAGGCGAGTGTCCAGACCTGTTCTTCTACGACCGTGGTCGTGACCATTATGACTTAGCGTAGTCAATAACTGCTAGAAACAATAAAATAGTGAAAAACTTTCTTATAAAAACCTTACTTAGACAAAGTTGTAGCAAAATAGCAGATGATTAAAATGAGACCAGGCGTGTGGGTCTACAATCAAATTTAATACTCCACCAAAGTAGCAGATCTCTGCAGGCTTGAAAATATATAGTATCAGTAGTAAAATTCCACAAACAAATGACAATCCAAACTCTGCCAGGGTTATCTCCTATACCTCAGATGGTTAGTTACATATTGTACACATCACCATTAATTTTCAAACAGAATTTGCTACCACACAAATATTTAATATAGATACAGAAATTACATGAATTGATATTGAACATCTTTCTTTCTTGCCAATTATGGTTACATGGCTGCTTCTTTCTCCAGAACGTGAAAATTCAGCTGACAAAAGCAAGGTAACTTTGCTTGCTTCTACCATTGCTGCAGTGTTCTGATATAGCAACGTTTACTTTACTGACACAGTCTCACCTGTTCCTTGTCAAAGGTTTATAATCAGTTGCAACTGGAATGCTAGTCAGTGGTTTCAGTTACTGTCAGTACTATGTGGAAAACCGCCTATATTGCTATTTAACATTCCTGTACAATGAAAGCATGTGACTTTTTTCACTATGGAAACAGCTTTTTGATGTTTTTTCATTTGTTTGTCACGAGGTTTAAGTAATAAACATTGTACTGATTGTCTTTGTTGACCCGGGTTAAAAGTGTTATTTGTCAGAGTACGTATACTGAGTTTGCTGAGAAATTCTTATTTGCAAAATTTATTGTGTGCTGTTATAATTTTCATTAGCCATTTTGTGTTATTGTATAAGAAATTGTTGATGGTTCTGTCCAGGGGGGTGACACAGGATAGGGCCTACGCAGCTCTTATTTTCTGTAAACGATTGCGTGTGTACCAATATACAAAATTACAAACATCACTGCACAATATTGTAATATATTAACAGAAATAATATTTGTAGGCGATTACCATACATTACAGTATTAATGTCGGAATCTACACGAATTAAATCTTTTGTTTTGTTGTAAAAACTGTTTCAAGAATGTTGATGTATATTGAGAGTCTTCAAATTTTTTTGTAGTGGTACACCCGAGGATTTTCCGTTACTATTATCTCTCGTGTGCATGCTAGCCGCGTGGTTGCGATTTGTCAACATTTATCGTACCAAATGGTTTGTTTTAGTTATACCTTTTAGTTTTAAAGTTCCAGGTGCATTTTATTTTGCCTAGGACTAGGTTTTTATTGTACCAGTTATATGTGGCTTCATGACCTGTGTTTCGTTTCGCTTTAAAATGTTTTTACGACTGATGTTAACCTAACAGAGTGGTAGTGTGTTGTGTCCCACATGCTGCCAGTTGTTTGAATAATAATAATAACTGACTTCG
>PNEQ01000814.1:14300-25069 GCA_003012365.1 Medauroidea extradentata
ATCAGATTTGCAATAAATTACCTCCATGAGAAAAATACATTATTTGTCTATGCTTGTGGCCAATATAAAAAGTTTACATTAACAGTTACAATTAAATTCACACAAAAATACAAATATTTTGACAGAATAAATAAACAAAACTGATGACATTTCTGGTACTAACACACCCATTTAAAAATGTAAATATTTATCTTTCTGTTAAGTAAGTGAAGTTAATTTTCAAAGAAGTAATAAATAAAGTAGTGATGATGACAAAGACAAAAAGAAAACAATAAACAATAACTGTGGGAGGAGTCCACATCTCACAACGTACATATTTGTTCGAAACATTATCCTGCCAAAACTCCTTAATGGCACTTAACTTCAAGTGAAGGTTTTGAAACCCAAATAAATTGTTGAGGTCATTATCACCACAATGGTTGTGCTCTGGGAAAATCAGTCTTCATACCATGTATGTAAACTACGTATTTCATTTGATTAACCTCTTCCATTTAAGAGCCTGTAATTACCCTACAACTTCAACTTTGCTGTGACTATAAATAAGGCCCAGATGAAGCCGGGCTATGGCAGAGACAAACTTGACTGTTTTTCGCGTGAACAACTATAGCTACTTATCCTGCTGCAGAGTTAGCTCAACTAGCAGCTTGATCATTCTAACACTTGATGACTAAACTACCAATTTGTTGTACAAAGAGGCTTTTTAATTAAAGCAAATATTATCTGCTATGAGTAACAAACGTGAGCAATGCTGCGGGCACACTGCTAGCGTAATATAATTTTTGAAAAGCGTGCGCACCAAGAACTCCAAATTTTCTACAGATTTTATCCGCCTATAACTGAAAAAAAGTTCAGGTGCCCCCTTTAAAGAAAATATGTGAAATGCTTTTTTTTGTCCTTAGTTTTGTGAGGTTGGTAATTGAGTGTCTGTGTCACCAATTCTAAGTTTCACATGTCGCTCACTACATGGGTCCAACCCTCATCTCCCCGCTCCTACCTGTTGGTTTCAATTTCTATTTATTCTTATAGCACTAGAATGACATACAACCTAACTATCTTAATTTGTATACAGTAGTTTTAAATGTTGAGTTCAGTTTTTAGATTTAAAATCCGGCCACGAATTGTTAAGTTGTACAATTAATAAATTGTACTCTGAAAGTGCTGCCATCCCTCTGTAGAGAATCTCAGTAGATTGCGGGCTATTTAAACTTGAACCTTTCCAATTCTGAGTATTTACTAGGCACCTATCATCCTAATGTTTTACTAAAGGACATAGCTCATACAGTTTTTGTCCCATTTTTAGGGGCCAGAAAATTTCGCGGATTCAATGACCTGCAGGGTAGAATCCATTGTACTATGCTTACTCAAGCCCTGTCTATTCGTTCATTGGCTGCTGTTCCAGAGTAGCAGCTAGTGAACAAATAGTCGGGGCTTGAGTATGTATAGGAGAGTGCATTCTAACATGCAGTTCATTGAATCAGTGAAATTTTCCGGCCGTTACCCATTTTGTAAAGGAAATAATTTCATACCATTTGTACCTTTGTTTCAGAATCTTGTTGTACATAGTATCCCATGCAATATTTATTATAGGCATAGTGAGTCAGTGTACTGGTGGCTTAAAGTAAGAGTTGCATGCCGAGATGTACATTTTCTACCAGGGTTGTTCTGTATTAGTGTCTTTAATTTAGTTGCTTATTCTGTACTTGTGCAAACGTGGACTTCGTACCAATACTTTAAAAGTTGATTTGTGATTCACATATTTGTATTAGTTTCGTGTTAAAACAGTATTGCCCACGTAGTTTTGCTTGGACATAACACTGACAATAATGTCTGATTAGATTTTTATTATTATTTTTCACCTGTTGACTGAAGAGTATGCAAAATAAGTAACATTAGTAGAGACATTAATCACACTGTTAAAATAGTATCACTTAAGTACTTGTTAAGTTATAGCTCAAGATGTGTACTTTTGGTGTCATGAACTTAGTTTATGGTTTGTTTTACATTGCAATGTACAAATTGATTACGTTATATACCTCGGACATTACTGTGCAGTTTGATGGAATCTATACATTGTTTTTATTACTTACACTGGTAGTTACAAATTGATTGAAAAAAAATTATTCAAGTTGCTTCAAAAGTGCTTGCTTTACTGCTTATAATCATTTCTAAAATTATGATGCAGTCTTTGATGTGTATTTCCTTTCATGTTCCCATGCTTGGCCTACAGCCATCCCTGACAGCTTTTTAATGTGAATCAGTACACAGTATGAATGTATTCAGTTTCAATATACATTTAACTTGGAATCTTTAGCATTGGTAGAATATTCCTGAATTTAGAGCTATTGTCAATTGGAGTTAAGATTATGGTAAGGGAGGTGACATGACCGTTTGTTCCACCTCCTCCCCACATCCTAGTCCCTTAAATACATTATATGACATTGTCTTGTTTTAAAGCCAGTCTTTGTGGCTATTTTCTATAGCCTGGCAGTTTACTCTCAACTTTGTTTCTTTCATTACGCCTACCATAAAACGGGGTGATTAGAAACACTGATGTGAAAAGAAACACAATTTTAAACCCAAATTTTTGGTATAAATTCTGATTTAAAAATTCAGTTTTTAGGTTGGCAATTGAAAACATTTTACAAAAAAAAATGATTTATTGTAATTATATTTATTTAAAACAAAACGTGCAAACTAGGCATTTATTTCTAATTTTGTTTCTATTCACCCCAGTGTTGCTAATCACCCCGTTTTACAGTGCTCGGTCTCAAGTAATTTAGCTACATGCAAGTCACCACAGCTTATGTGCTTAAGATCAAACAAGAATGCTGCATGCTGCAGGAGGCTTAGTTGTGTATTGGAAAAGAGTGCAGGAAACTAGTCACTAGCAGATTTTGGGAGGGCAAGATGAAGATGATAGACATCAAAACTTTAATTTCTAATAATGTTTAAGGTGTGAGAAAACTGCAAAAAATATATCTAGATGCTATGTACATTATGCCACGCACATTCAACACATTAGTAGCATGCCAATTGTTCATTCATATTTAATATTATGTATAATAAAGTACCTTGTCTAAAATCATCCCAACTCGTCTAATTCCTGATTTCATAATGTACTGATTGACAAGGTTCAACTGTATATTTTTTTGGCCATATTTTAGTATTTTAGTTTTTGAAAGTAAAGCTCTAATCACCCTCGGTATGGGTGTATATTTTTTTTATGTCTTGCATATATACTTTTGTGCTTTTTTTTTTTGCATGTTACCCATGTTTAGTATTTATTCCCGTAATAAACAATCTAAAGTGTTCCTGTTTTAACAGTACCTTGACTCTTAATTAAACACCTGTTTCACAGTGACACAAATTAATAGGTAGTATTGACTTGACTACGAACAATTTTGGTGAACTGTAACTACAGAAATGTTAAGATATCTTTATGTGATACATAGACTAATAAAATTGTTTTCAAAGTACATTGCAAGTACTACAATACACTCCAATCTAGGATGATGATACCACGTGAAATTAAAAATTACAGATATTCCACAGCAGCTCTTCTGTAGCAGTTTAGAAAAGTTGTCAGTTTGCATCTGACCACCTGTTTGATGAAGTAAAAATTTTGTAAAATCAGTACAGTATTCTAGAAAAAAATTCTAAGGTGGTGTGAATAATCAAGGTGCTTGTAGACAGCTGGTGTTATTACAGGTAATAATTATGGCTGTCATTGATAATGCACAGAACAGTCCACAAAGAGCATTACCAAGGATTTGCAAAACTTATACATTTGTTAGACTTACATGAAATTCACATCATGGAAATACAATTGCAAAAAAAAAAATCTTTGATAGTTTAAAAATTGTATTATGTTAGTGCAATTCATAAAATGTAGCCTTTAACATTGTATACAAATTTTCAAAATGGATTAAAGAAATAAGTGCAAACTGAAATCTATTCTATGTTTAGAGGAGTCCTCAACTGGTGCATGGATGGTGTTGCAGCGTGTCACTGGTATTCTGTTTTATGCGAAACTGCTTAACTTATTTATATTATGTTTTTCTATGAAAAGAACAGACACTTGAAACTATGCTTCTGTGTTTTAAAAAATTCAGCACACTGTTAGAAACTTGATTTTTGGGCCTCTAAAAATGGCTAAAAATGGTTTTTTTTAGAATGCTGTAACTCCAAAAATATTACCTGAATTCGTAAAGTGCAAAGTGAGAGGCATGCGTTGGTCTTTACTTCATAATATTCAATAATAAAAAGTTGTCACCGCTTTAAGTCCCGTAGGATAAAGACTACAACAAAAACCTTGCATGCCAGTTTGGTGTGCTGCGAATAGAGGCAATATGCTTCTCTTCAAGCGTGGGACACTGGCTCTTATTGCTACACTGTTCCCAGCGTGTCAAAGGTGGAAATTCAACACCTGCGAAGAATACTCTTAATATAGGTAGTATTTGTGTTATTTTGGGGGCAAAATAATTATTCATGCACAAGATTTTGAAGTAAAGAAGCCATATGTAGGACATAGTGCTTTCGTTTGAACAATCCATAGTTACTCTGCCAGGAATTCAAAATTTAGATGTTTTTTATGGTAGTATGTAATTCTTTTCATTCTCTTCAGATAGCTTGGTAAGAAGATAATTTGTATTAATGGCGCTTGTTCAGCATGCTTGGAAGTTATTAATGTATGTATATGTGTGTGTATCTACACACACTCACACACATACATATACATTGTATATATATGTACTGTATATGTATTTTAAGACACCATAATTTTAAGTTACATTTTATATATTGAGATACAGCATGATGGCTATTTACAGTTTCACCCAAGGCACATCACATGACGTTACTTGTTAGTGACTCTGGATGACTAATATGTTGCAGGCCCAGTATGTGCACACGGAGCCATTACTTCCAGACATTCCTGCATCTGGTGCAGATAGTACTCAGCTACTTCCTCATGCTAATCTTCATGACGTACAATGTGTGGCTTTGTATTGCTGTAGTGCTCGGAGCAGTTGTTGGATATTTCCTCTTCGGTTGGAAGAAGTCTGTTATCGTTGACGTCACAGAACATTGCCACTAGCATGCATTTTACTCTTATGACCTCTGGTGCTTATATGTATATTATTTTTGAGATTGAATATAAAATATATATTTGTTTTAGAAATACCTACTATATTTTTATATTCCCTAGTGTTGTGGTTTTTTTTAAAGATATGTTTGGATCTGTGTGTGGGAATATTATTAATACAGTAGAACCTCAATTTAATGAAATTTCTCAGAGGGGAGGGCAGGGGGTTAAAATGTTTACTTTAAGTGGATGTTTAGTTAAAGCTGACTATATTTTTTAACACTCCAAAAAGAAAAGTTAAATCTCCAGGCACGTTTATTCAGAATTTAATGTAATTTAATAAATAATGTCTGTTAGCATGAAACTATTACATACTGCAGTTACCATCAACTGGTAAGCTACAGCTTAGCTACAAAAATGTTATCTACAGATACACATTAATTTCTAAAATGTAATAGCAAGAAAGCTTTGCAGTGGTAAAGAGAAGTTATGTTAACTGGCATTGTTTATAGTAGCTTTGTAAGAACTGATGGAGGAGAATGAATACATTTGGAGGAATCGGTGAGGATTGCACGGCATTATGATAATCCTGATAAGTCATTGTAGACAGTTTTGAGTGTTGAGTTTGTATGTCGTACTGGGAGTATGGTGAGGATGTGGTAATGGCTTTTATGGATGTTGAGAGTGTAAGCCATTATGAAGTATGGGAGGCACTGAGAGAGAAAGGAGTAGGAGAGGTTTCTCATAAGAATAGTCAGGAGTATGTACGTTGAAAACAGAGTTGTGCAAGGGTTGACAGGGTGCTGACTGAGTGGCTCAACATTACTAATGGAATAAAGCAAGAAAGTGCATTAACAGTACTGCTGTTTATGATAGTTGTGGAAATTATCAAGGATAAAGTGGAAGAAAGTATAGGGGCACAGAATATGAAGGGCATGGAGTTTGCTGGCAACTTAAAGGTGTGGGTGAAAAAGAGAATTAAGTACAGATTCAGCTAGATGTTTGGGTAGATGTAGTGAGCAAATGTGGAAAATGAACTTAGGTTATATATAAAGAACACAGTGATGGTTACATGAGAATTTGTAATGGAGGAGCAAACAGTTTAGGGAGTGTAACTTGATCAGGTGGATAGCGTTGAACATCTAGGTAGTGTGTTGGACAGTAGGAGGAAACAAGGAAGTAGTAAGAAGACAGCTTATAGCTGCCCCAAGGCACTAGAGGTTTGTGATGGTGGTTTAAATTGCTAAGTAGGAGCAGTGTGTTCCTTTACAAGCTCTTTTAAAAAAGAGAGAGCATGAGAGACTGGTTATTATTCTAGATTGGACTGTCATAGAGCTAACTTTGACACAGTCAGGGGCGTATTCAAGAGGGGGGCAATAGGGCTGCGGCTCCTCCCAAGACTGCTCCAGAAATATTACACCAAATAAGTGCAAAGTAAAATACTGAAAAGACTACCTCATACTTTTCCTACAGCTTTGTAACAGACAACACAACATGTAACAGACAACGCAGCATTAACAACACAGTAATTTCTTGCAACAATATGTAAGTAGAAGTTTAAAAATGTATTTTCCATAATTTTTTTATATTAGCAGAATTGTTTTCACTTTTAAAAGCACATGTTACCCTTAAAAATAATAAAAAGTTTTTAAAGGGTACATAAATATATTTTAGTTTTGAAACTTCTTAAATGGTTCAACTTTGCATCCTAAAATCCAAATTTTTCCTGGGGAACTTTTGAAGCCTTATTTTTGTTTTTCAGATCAAGACTTGATACTTCCTAACAGATGCCCTTACTCCGTACTTAAAAAAATGGATGCCAGAGGTTATGACAATGATTCTTCCATAAAACAATTGCAATTGCAGCCAAGTGTTGATCTACTGTATTTGGTACTGGTGTAGAGCATGGTCGTGTAGAGGATGCAATTTTATTTCCAACATCCAACGTAACCGATACGAGCAGAAATTCACCTTTTCCTGTTCCTGATTACACGAATACATTCACTGGCCTTGATAATTCACAATTGATGGATGGGCTGCGGGCACTATTCGCCGAAACAAGTAAAAAAATATCTGACATGAAAAGCGAAGTATCCACACAAATGTCCATACAAATCGCGGAAGTTAGCGCATGTGTATCAGCCCTTGACGAGAAAGTCTCCATAATTAAAACAGAACTCACTGCAGAAATAACCAGTAAATTTGAGGCAATAGAAATATGTGTTACTCATGTAGAGGCAGATGTAGATCAGTTGCAAACCAATGTAAATAGATTAGAACAACAAACCTGCACACTAAGTCACTTAAGTATCTGAAATACATACAGAGTGTGATGATACAGTTACACCACTAGCCTCTTTTTTTTTTTTTTTGCTTTGGGTGTGGGTATAGATATGTTTTAAGGCATTGCCCCTCCAGGATCAAGCGCTGTATTTGCCCCTGGACCCAGTGAGTGACTTACTGGGTGAGCCAACAAGGAAGAACTCCAGTATGCTAGCCCTAGTGGGTCAATTTCTAACTCTATACATAAAAGTACGGAGTAAGGGCATCTGTTGGGAAGTATCGAGTCTTGGTCTGAAAAAGAGAAATATGGCTTCAAAAGTTTCATGGATGTTTTCACATGCTGCAAAAGAAAAACCCGCAGAAATAGGTTTCAGAACCCAAATAAGTTCTGCTCTTGAAGCATTTTCCTTGTCATAATACTTAATAGTTTCTGTTGCACCTAACAAACCAAAACCATTAGTAGTAGAGTGTGATGTAGCCAACTGAAGCTGTGATGATGAAAGTTAAAATTCTAAACTCTTTTCTTTGTGTAATGTACCAACTATCTGCATGTTGTACAGCTGCTTCAAAACCCCACGTAATACTGAAAGTAGTCATTGAATACACCAAACAAAACTTTTCTGCTTTATTTTCTTTGGGCTCCCTCTTTGAAATCCAATTACCATTTTTACTTGTCTTCATAAGCACAATGATCTGTCCTATTCTACAGTTTGCTCTATTATTGATTGAATCATTGTCTTAAAGACATTTGTGCTACCATTATGCTGTAACAGCATGGAGCACTTAAAAGCCCTAGATACAAAAAATCCTACCAATCCAATGGAGCATAAGTACTTGTTAATTTGCCCTAAAATTTATCTTGGATCGAAATGAAGGTAAAATAGTATAATAGCATAATACAAAATTTCTTCTACAGAAAAATTGACTTTACTAACCAGTTTCCTTTCTTGTATGTTAACAGTTATAACTACAGACATACATTAATTTTCAGTACTTATTTGTTAAGCCGCTGTATCAGATATGCAAAGGATAGTACAAGAAAGCGAAATTATTTTGAGGTGTTACAAGCTTATGAAAATTGCCTTACGTCCCATAGCTTCGTAACGTCCATTTCCTGGGAACTGGTTCATTCAAGGCATCTGCTTTACTACTGTATGTGATTTGTTTTTAATATAAGTGGGAAGCCAATGAAAACCACTACTACTCGACCACGACATGCAAGTGGTGTGACAGCACCACAACACTGGCCATAATACCTTGGCACAGACAGCCAGTATATAGATGTGAACTGAAAATGTGCAAGGATAACTTCTTGTTACGGTACAGCTCAAGTTGCTAGGAAAGTCGCAGAAAAAAAGTATGTTATCTTCGTAAATTCATTACCATCTCAGTAGAAAGTTCTTCAGTTTAAAGTACTTTACATAAAAAGTACAGTTATTGGAATATCTACAGAAAGTTTTCCATTAAAGAACTATCCAGTATAAAGTATTTTCAGTGTTAAGTGTAAAATTTCAAGTTCCCTTCATGTACTTTGTAACTAGATTTCACTGTATGTGTCAGGAAATTATAAAAGCGTGGTTGTGGGAAGGAATGGCAGCACGATAACGGAATACGATCCTTAGTTGACCAGTATTCAAGCCTCATTCGCACACCATCCCTGCTTACCTAAAAATCACTGTATTATATGTGTTTCTTGGTTTTAGTTGTTAAGTTCATTGAGTTACATGTAGCGCAATTCCAACTATGGTTGGCAACACTGCTAATGTGCCATGAACTCTTCAGAGGTGCAGTGGATGTCTCCTCCTTATGCCCTGTCTACCTACTATTAGCGCCATTCTTCTTCCCTTCATGGGAAGACTAGTTGTGGTGGAGTAGTAATTTAGAGTTACATGTAGAGTGCATTGTGGACATTTGTGCCAGTGGCTACAACTGACACTGTGACATATTAACACCCTGGTTACGACGTACGTATATGTCTTCAGTATGTAGTCTTCTGAGTAAGCTTGTCTGGTAATCCCATGCAGCTGGGCGGTAGAGTTGTCGTGATGTACAATGTGGTATTTTGTGTTGTTCAGCTGTTTCTCGGGTCATGGCCACGCCTCCACAGTCTTGGTGATATGCTGACTTGCCACAGCTGTCAATAATAATAATAATATTACAAACTTCAGTGAACCCCACTCCTCCCTAAATTAATTAAAAAATTCCCATGAAAAAAAAAATCAAATTGGAAACTGATTTAAAAGTTTAGCACATTATTTAGTACATGCATGTGGTGGCTGGTTTAAGAGGCAATCAAGGCTAGACGGGGGAAGAAAAAAAAAATACTGCTGTTCACCCCTTTATTTTCGAAATTGCAAAATCGGAAAATTTGGTAATATGCATTTGATTGGGTGATATTTAGAAGTTAACAGAATTATGATAGTTTTCCAGGTTAATGAGATATCAGGGATTCTTTGAAAATACATTTCACCCCTTTTCACACCCTTATTTTCAAATTTTGAAAAATCACTTTTTAGTGGGTGGCTACGGGTTAAGGAGAAGCTACCCTCAAAATTTTTTGGTTTTAGGTCCAACGGTTCGGCTGTTCGTTGATGAGTGAGTGAGTGAGGACACTTCATTATATAGTATATATACTAGCTGTCCCTTTGCGGCTTCGCCTGCGTGTACTATAGAAAAGAGTAACTAAAGTTTAATAACGTATTAATTGATGGTGTTACTATATTCTCTTTATATCTTTATAACAACAAATACAAACAGCTTTATCCAGTCCACTACGCTGAAGGTACTTTAATTGCAGAACATCATTGTTTTTAATTCATCTTTATTTCTCTACAAAATAGCTACCCGGCCGCGGCTTTGCCCGCGTGAAATTATGTAATACAAACAGTAACTCTGGATAAAATATGTGATGAAGGCATTTAATAGATAGCGTACTCAATAACAGTGAACTATAAATTGTCTTAGCTCAGTGAAAAGAGTGCACGCAATATGCTCGTATGATGTCATGTCATGTCCCATCGCAAAGACTTGCACAGGATACGAACCCGTAACCCCACCCCTCCCACACCACAAATTTTGTACAATACCCGAGTGAATACTTAAAGGCAGGCCGTAATAATACTTTCGTATGTACGGGCTACAGTCCAAAGAGGTTTTATTTATGGTGGGTTGGCAAAAAAAAAAACCCGCAAGTCCACAGACTTCACTACAAATTATTCAAGACAGGCCATGAGAGTTATTTCGCGTGTACAGGCTATAGTCCAAAGAGGTTTAACTATAAGCAAGAAATAAAAAGGAAACAAATTTTGAACTATTTCAGGTGTTACGAAAGATTATTCTTAAACACGTTTTATTTTTTTATAGGCTTTCAAGGACGAATTTCCAAAAATCGTTAAATTACTTT